>JAUYWG010000006.1:194925-213486 GCA_034779775.1 Enteromius afrohamiltoni
GTCGGCAGTCTTACCCATGATTGTGGTTTTGAGTAATGAACCAGGCTGGGAGTTTTTAAAAGCCTCAGGAATCTTTGGCAGGTGTTTAGAGTTAATTAGTTGATTCAGATGATTAGGTTAATAGCTCCTTTAGAGAACCTTTTCATGATATGCTCATTTTGGGGGGTTTTCATGGGCTGTATGCCAAAATCATCAATATTAAAACAATAAAAGGCTTGAAACTACTATCAGTGATAAAAACTGATTTTAGAACCCCATTGAAAATGTTTTATTGAACTATTATGCATTAAACGGCATACAAATCACAAAACACCTTTAAATACGAAGTGTCTGTATAATACGTGGCTTTTATATTAATTTGCAGGGCTTGTTCTGCTCTCCACAGATATGACGTAATGAAGCCTCGTTTATCACGTGACTCGAGCTCCGAACAAGTGATTCGCCAGAGTTTCGGAGCTTCGCGGAGCATTGTTCGAGAGCGGCCCCGTCGCAGCGGCAGCATGTTTAGTCCAGCGCCGTGTGTTCGCTGAGGTGAGCTGGGGCTGATGGAGAGCGTCCACCGCGGAGGAGTGCTGGCGGCGGAGGCGCTGCAGAGGACCGCCGGAGGGTCGGAGGACTTCTGGCTGCTCGCGTCGCATCTCGGAGACCCTAAAGCCGCGGTGCTGCTGCTCTTCCCCGCCGTGTTCTACACTCACCGGCGCTCCGGCATCGCGGTGCTCTGGGCTGCTGCTCTCTCCGAGTGGCTCAACCTGGTCTTCAAGTGGTACGATCATCTCGAGATGAACTGGAACTGGAATAACCACAGAAAAGCTTAGATGGTGACATGTCTATAAACAAGCTGTTATATATGATATGTATATACTAAATCGTTTATATTATAATTAGGTTGTTATATTGTTATATGGCTATTGAAGAGTACAAATTTAAGTGAAAATTAAATTAATTAAATAAAAAATATATATATTTAATGACAATCTATTCAATTAAAACTATATATGTATATACAATTTATAATATGATATAATAATGGTAATAATAATGTAGTCAAAAATAATCAAAATAATAAGAAATGACTAAATTCAATCAATATCAATGTGTGCTTTTTCCAGAAATGATATATGTAATGCTGCACGTGTGAAAGGCTGAAGGGCAGGAATATGTTTATAAATGAGGAGGAAGCAGCCAGAGAAAGACAGGACACTGCTTTCTTAAGGTGTGATAAACTTATTGCTGATAAAAGGCAGACAAAGAAGAGTGACGGGGATCTAGATGTGATATGATAGGTTATACATTGGATGTGTGTTGATGTGTTATTGCCAAAAAATATGTCAAGTTTGAGGAACAATGTCGTCGCTGCCAAACCTGATTAATATGGTTGCTTACAGGCGAGACTGTACTGATAATGCTTTGTCTATAATGAGATTTAATTGATATGGAAGGGACAGAAATACGTTTGGTGGAGGTGTTGAATGGTATGAAATGATATCTCTGTAAAAGTGAGGGGTGATATTATGTGTAATGAGCTGGAGGTGTTATGGTTCATTTACCTCAGACCAATTTTAGTAGTATATTGTTAAAGGCCATAAATACGAAGCAGACCTGAATAATGTTTGTGAGTTAAATACAGAAGTTGATCTTTGTTTTAATTGGTTAGTACACGAGCAAATATAGTAGATGCGTGTGGACTATAAAAATAAAACAACCGGGTCATACAGGAGGTTTTTATACAAAGTGCTCCGAAGATTTATTATTATTATTTATGTGATGATGTATGAATGTTTAGTGTTGAAGGGACCCCGGGAAGACTAGCCATGCTTCAGAGGATCCAAATAAAATGAGAATTTCCAGTCTTCAGTGTCACATGATCCTTTAGACATCATCATAATATCCCCATTAACTGCTCATCAAACAGCTGAACGGGATTTTTACAGGTTTCTTTGTTGAATGGAAAGTTTCCTGATCATAAAATGTCAAAATATGGGTGACATGCCTTCCTATCATCCTCATCATTCAGTGCAACCGATATATTTATGTTGAAATGAAACATCACTCGTTTGATTATTATATTTAAATAACATCTTGCTGACGGCTGGGCAAAGCCTATTTATAGGTTTTAATAATACGTTATTAACTTATTTTGGTGTCTGAATGATTGGTGTTTCAGGATCCTGTTTGGCGAGAGGCCTTACTGGTGGATCGGAGAGTCTGGATTGTTTTCTAAAAACCCACCGAAAGTCCAGCAGTTCCCATCGAGCTGTGAGACCGGCCCAGGTGAAGCAGCAGAACACACCTCCTCATCACACACTACCGTACACACACTCGTCTCTAAGCCCTCATATCTCTCTCAGGCAGTCCGTCGGGTCATGCCATGGTCAGCGCTGCGGTCTGGTGGGTCATCGGCTCTTCACTGGCCTCCTGCATCTACAGTCGCTCCGGCAGGTCTGTGCTTACGCCTCGCAGGGTCACAGCGCAACAAACAAATCAGATTGCTTTTCAAGTGATTCATTTAGGTTCCTCTGACAGCTCCGGGGTTGCCATGTTGAGAGAAATCAGAGCGTACTGTAGTTCTAGACTACATATCAGCATGTATTTACTCCAAAACACATACAGTGTTCCTCAGAATCCATCAAATGCAAAGTCATGCAGTGATTAACTGTGTTAACACATCAGCTTCCATAAAAAGTCACATATTCTTGTAGTTGTTTCAGGGAGTGGCGCAACATTGTAATGCTTTATTTTTTAACGGCCTCTCTCTTACAGTAAGATATTAGCTGCGGTACCGTATCTGCTGTATGCTGTATTTATGGGATGCATAGGCCTTTCTCGAATCTTCATCTTGGCTCACTTCCCACATCAAGTCATCGCAGGTCTTCTGACAGGTCAGAAATCGAAAGTGATGATGGTGTAATCGATTTAATGATGTATATATAATATACTCTGCCCTTTCTCCTCAGGGGTGTTGCTGGGGGTGTTTCTGAAGCGGTCAGTGCCTGAACATCGCCCTCTGCTGTTCTTCTTCCGCTTTAGCTTGGCTCTGCTGCTCGGAGCTCTTCTGATGCACGGAGCCCTGCAGAAGATTGGGCTTGATCTCTCTTGGTGGGTACAAAGTGATATATACAGTACATATTGTAAGACGGTTTACATTTATTTCATTTTCTCAATTGTTGTAAAATAGCATTAGCCAAAACCAAAGCAGAAATCAACTGACGACTTATTATATTAGGCCTTAAAATATCACCTATATATTGCATATTTGCATTCGTTCTATAAGCAATCGTTCTAAAACTTTCAGATTTAAAAAAATAACTACTTTTAGTATAACTTATAAAATGGTTAAAAATATAATAATAGTAGTTACATTAGTGAGTACAGTTTTAGTGGTGTAGCCTGTGCTCAGTTTTACAGTAGTGTGACCCTGTGACCCTCAGGTCCATCTCTCTGGCTAAGAGGTGGTGTTCTCGCCCTGAGTGGATCCGGATGGACACAGCGCCCTTCTCGGCTCTGAGCCGGGACGCCGGGGTTCTGCTGGGTCTGGGGCTCTCTCAGTACTGGAAGCCGGGCGGATGGGCTCTTCCGTGGGTGCCCAGGACCCTGTGCCTGGCCCTCGCGTCCATAGCCCTTCACTACATCAACAGCTTCCCTCTGCCCTCGGCTCCGGCTCCGCTCTTCTACTCGCTCTTCTTCCTCAAATACAGCCTCGTGCCGCAGGTGGTCATGGTGCTGGTGCCCGGGTTCGTGCATCTCCTCACAGACAAACCCAAGAGAGAGTAAAACCTGTGTGACAGTGCCGACAGCTTGAGGAGCAGTCATATATGTGACCCTGGACCACAAAACCAATAAATAAATAAGCTTAATAAATAAATAAATAAACTCAATAAATAAGCTTTCTATCGATACATGGTTTGTTAGGTTAGGACAATATTTGGCTGAGATGCATCTATTTGACAATCTGGAATCGGAGGGTGCAACAAAAATCTAAATACTGAGCAAATCAGCTTTAAATCTTATCAGTGCATTTTACTAATCAAAAATGACATTTTGATATGTTTACAGTAGGGATTTTACAACAAATCTTCATGGATCTTTGCTTAATTTCCTAATGATTTTTGAAAAAAAAATCTATAATTTCGACCCATGCGATTGTATTTTTGGATATTGCTACAAATAAACCCCAGCGACTCAAGACTGGTTTTGTGCTCCAGGGTGACAGGGTGAGTTCTGTTTGAACACGAGCAGATGGATCACTGCATCACATTAACAATTCGATTGTGCCAAAGAAAGTCTTAAATGAAAATGTTTCTTCTTGTTATCTTTTATTTATGTCTTTTAATTATTCTTTTAAAAAGGTTTATCGTAGAACAAATGGCCGTTCAACAGTTGTTTACTGTATTTAATTTTTTCTTTTTTTTCTTTTCTTCTTGTTTTAACGTCAAATAATTTTTTCAACAACCACCATGATTTGAGGTATCATGCCTGTCTGTTTAAAGGAATCCAAACATTTGCTGAACATTTACTCACCCACAGATCATCTGAGTTTGTTTCTGAATCAGATTTATAGAAATGTGTCTCAGTAATGGATGTGAATGGGTGCCGTCAGAATGAGAGTCCAAACATGTTCTTTCCTTTAGACGTTAAATGATGGTTTGGAGTGGCGTGGGTTACATCTGGATTGTTGTGATGTTCTGACGGCACCCATTCACTGCAGAGGATCAAGTCTGATTTTTGAGTGAACCATTCCTCAAATACTTACCATACTTGTTTTGATGACTCAACACTTCTGTAACTGTAACTGTGTGTCAAGTACAGTAAAATGCAATCAGTTAAACATTTCTTACTGAAACATAAAGCATATAAAAATGACACCTGACATGATAAAAACACATTCTGGTTTATTGAAGTCATTAAACGTTATCACAGCGCTCTGAAAGCTCACATTTACAGACGAGAAACTCTGCTTAGCAAGCAATTACATTAAAATCAACTCAAATCCAACTGAAAGATAAAAAGAATGGCCAAACCCTTCAGAGGTAAATGTCACATCTCTCCGGTTGAGTTTGGTGGAGATTTTCATCAGGTGTGAACTATTTCGGTTTAGTTCCTAGACATACAGCAGATTCACAAATGTCTGTGTATGTCGGTTTCAGAGGATAAACCATGCGTCAGGTTATGTACAGCACAAATAACTTGCACCACCCTAAAGAGGCCTTTGCCAAGCCGCATCAGAGTCCTGTGTTCCCAAGTGGTATTTATTTAGCTTCTCCCCAAAGTTGACCATGAGGCGTTTCCCGATTCAAGCAAGTTTACACTGATAGCAATAGAAAGGTGAATATGATTGCCTTTAAGACGGGCTGTCTAGATATCTGTCCATATACTGTAATTGTTGAGAAGATTTGACCAAAGCCACATTTAAGCTCGGCGTGTTAATAATATTGCATTCTGAAGCAGAGAACTTCAAAAGGAACTAGCTGAATATTGTATTTTGACACAACAAATACACTATTTCAAAACGGCTGGTTTGCTTTTCGGTACTGAACTGTGTTTGACACGTGAGGTTCATCGAGTCCTTCTCATGACGCGTTTGCGGAGAAGAGCAGGATTTTGTATGCATGAGCACATTTGGCCACTATATACAGCAAGTACACTGCGCTCTATAAAGGCTGTTATATACACTGTTTAATATATTTTTAAAAACATAATTTTGCTCTTTTATATTATTGTTCATTCATTTGCTTGAAAAATAATTAGAATTGCACCAAGGACAATAACTGCTATTTGTTTTCTAGTAGTACAACTAATCACAGGTTATTTTCCAGCGTCCACTGAACGTTCGTTAGTAAGGATTTCCCATCCCAGATCAAAAAACAAAACGAAAAAAACAACAACAAAAAAAACTAATATTCACGTTCCATTTAATCCTTACAAATGAATAAAGTGCTCTCTTTCTTCATAATGTCACAGACAGACCAAAGTCACGAATAAAAGTTAATACAAACATAGTTCACTTGATATACTAATGCTTCTCTGTGACAATGCAAGATTCCATTTCTTAGAACAATAAAGAAACTGAAAAAAGAAGAAATTCTATTACTAGCTTGCAAACGCCCCTGAAACTTTGTGTTGCGTAGTATACATACTGTAGAGTTCATAAGACGTCTATGGTGTGATACATTCTTCCACTTGAAATACGTCTGGATTGGCACTCCAGTGATTAACCGAACTCATTTTGTAAATAAAGACTAGGCAATATCCACAAAACGCGGAGTCACTTGAAATCATATTAAGCTTATTCCCAAGGAATTGATTAAACTACTATTATTGCCACTATACAACTGTAAATTTTGACACAAAGATAATGCTTCTGCTTGGGAGCCAGAATTGGAAGGTAATAATAACTGTAAAGATGATCATCTCCAGTCATAAACTTTTGAATCGCTGTTTTGAAAATATCTGATACCATTTCCAAAAGTCCAAATCAATAGATACAAAAGTAAAGACAGATAGAAAGCAAAATGAACCTGACAAAAAATGCTTTAATATTTCTATACATCATATAACTTAATTATAAATATTCCTCTTTTCCTTCTAGAACTACAACTTAGTTTTTCTGAAACAGATTTCCACTTTTTACAGTATTGAACAATCCAACAATATGATGTCCAGAAAGCCTAGAAAATTAGTTTAGTTTCATTGGGAACAGAGAGAGAGAGGGATTAAGTGAGCGAGGGAATGAGTTCAACAGCTGTGTTTCCGCGTTAGTGCCGGGAACGATGGCAAGACACGCCATTCCTCTGTGTGGAACGTCAGTAAATGTGCTTTCTAATAATGTGCAGAGCTTTAAAGAATATTTTTTACTTTAACATACCGTATTCTAATGCTCCAAAAGGGTGTTTGTAGCCTGTCCGGCACCCGAGTTCTATTCTACAAGCAGATTGAGTTGACTTAAAGTAGGCACAGGTAAATGTACACAACTTTTATAACACTGTTTTTTAGTTTATTAAAAGTGTTTCTACTATGCCGTTTCCTCTATTCGCAATACTGGCTTTAAAAACCTCCACCTACACATTCACTGTCACCTATTAAACATTTGACTCCACAAAGGGTCTCTTTGGTTTTATGGGTGAGGTGGGACCTTGTCTGGCGTCGCGGGAAAGCTGACGGTACATGTTCTCCTGGTACGCCTGTGCCACGGGCATTGTCCGTGCCACCTTAACATCCTGGTACGTTGGTGCCTGGCTCACTCGCTCCAGGAGGTCTCGATCTCGGGCCCCTCCGTTGGCAAGTTTGCCCAGGGAGGAGGGCTGAGGCTGGACGTAGTACTCCTCCTCTAGCATGTGTCCATTCTGGGCATTATTGGTCTTGTTGTAGTAGGCGATATTGCCTAGAGATGTAGGCGGGCTGTAGGAGGAAGCTGTGGATGCCTGGTGGATCAGATTCCCAGGCGACGTAGGGCTAGTGATAACCGTTTCCAGAGATGACACGGGCCAGGCCCGGGAAGGCTGGTGAAGGTACTGCTGCTGAGTCCTTGCGGTCTTGTCGATAACACCCATGAACGGAGTGGTCCGGGATCGGGCAGGTTCACCCGGGTACAGTCCGCTCTGAGAGGGTGACAGGGCAGATGGCTCATCAAAGCTCCGCTCATATGCAGCCTGCAGCGGGATTTCCATCTGAGCCATGGAGGAGGACGGCCTGAAGCCGGGGGCTAGGTTGCAGCTGGAGCCTGAGGAGATATTACCGCTAGATGGGGAGAAGCGAAGATTGACGCTCTGGGAGTGGATAAGTGGTCTGGGGGTCGGTACGTGCTGTTTTAGGTCACTTGTGTTGGCACTGATAGGTCTACGCACTAAGTGCGGGATCTCCGGAGAGCCCAGCTGGCACGGAGGCAGAGCAGAAGCCGCCACCGCTCTCTCGAGTTCATGCTTGGAGACCGGGTAGTATGCTGCAGACTGACTGCGGCTAATCTGGGGAGTCTGGCTGAAGCGCATGCCTCCGGGTCCACCCGTAGCCGAGCGGTACGCCGAAGTGGGTCGCTGAGGGATCTCATCTTTCCCCAAGTTTGTCTCCAGAACCCCTCCTCGACCCCCATGCTGACAAAGAGCTCCCACACTGAGGCTGGACTGCACTTGAGACATCGAACGACCATCCAGCGAGGGTTGGTACACCAGCCTCGGCTCTCGATCTCTGTCCCTGTCCACATCCATGGAGCTACCTTGGTACCTGCTGCTAAGCGGATGTGCCATCTGGCTGTACACGCTGTTACTGGGCTGGTTAGTGCGGACTATCTGTGCCATAGAGGGCTGCAGGCGCAGACCCTGAACCTGGTGGTGCTGGCTGGTCTGAGAGCTCTGGGAAGGCTGCGACTGGAGTTGGAAGGACCGCTGGCTGCTCATCTTCAACAGAGGCGATTTAGGGCGGCTAGGTAAAGGATCCTGCTGGTAACGGACTGGCGAGCCAGACTGGGAACGATACAGACACACGCTTTCGATCGGAGGGCTACCTCTGTATGGAACCCCACGCCTAAGAGGAGATGGCGGAGGACTCTGGTAGTCCATCCCTTGGTTCCCTCCACTGCCCATGGGTGGAGGGCTGAAGCGATAAGAGGACTGATGGGCTGGAGAGGTGTGCGGTGGACTCTGACGGTAGTGCGAGTTCTGATGTGTTGGAGAGATACACGGAGAGGTGGACTGGTAACTATGATGAGTAGGAGATGACATGGAGGAGGAGCTTGGGTGGAACTCGAAGGCCTGCCCTCCAGATAGGTAGCCGGTGTCGTGATGGGGCGGAGACAGGGGTGGACTGCGTATAATAGCAAGGCTCGAGGCATTCGAGCGAATGTCAGAAGCAAGACCAATGGACACGGCCTCTAGCTCTTGTTCCAGGAAGTCGTCATCCTCAAACAAATCTTGGACGGGTTCCATGTCATCCAGTCTTGGTTCAGGAGGAGGGGTGTGATGAGGGGGCTCCTCATCTTCCTCCACCGGTAAGGGAGATGGTGGTGGGGATGGAGGAGGCTCAAGCTCTGGCTCCTCTAATTGGGTAACTTGCCTGTACTCCTCATCCACGCGCTGAAGGAGGCGCTGGATTTCACGATTGTTGGGACACAGCTTTATGGCTTCCCTCAGGTCTTCTAGTGCTTCAGAGAATTGCCTAAAAAGTGGGAATAGAAACATTAAGCCAGCAATAAGTAATTCGATGTGTGAAGCCCTGTTCACACCAACAGTGAGTTTATGTCTAAGGCATCATTCTAATATAGGCTGAATGACTGATTGAAATTGGACCAAAATGGTTTGGATTTGACTTGAAAGTAGACTTGAAAACTACAGCAAAGCTTGGTGCCTTAAAATCATTAACCGTTTCTAAACTGCTCACTACATCATATAATTAACACAAACCAAACTGACAGATACTTCACTCCTATTGGTTGTCTCTATGAAGTTTGCATAAAGTTAAACTAATCGCCAGCTCTCCATTGAAAACAAATGGGGTCATATGGTGTGAACAGGGCTCAGAGAAATATACGGAAGGAGCCTACCTGCTGCTACGCTTGGCACGGGCTCTAGCATAGAATGCCTCGTAAGACTTAGG
The DNA here is from genome assembly GCA_034779775.1 of Enteromius afrohamiltoni. Classification (NCBI taxonomy): domain Eukaryota; kingdom Metazoa; phylum Chordata; class Actinopteri; order Cypriniformes; family Cyprinidae; genus Enteromius; species Enteromius afrohamiltoni. Next base: position 204,508 of record JAUYWG010000006.1, read on the forward strand.
CTTCAGTTCCAGAGCCTTGGATGCAAACTCTTCCGCCATACCAAAGTCCTGCAATCAAAAATAGTACATTTCATTTTTGTAATTTGGGGTTTGACATTTCATTATTTTGCACAGTTGTACTAGAAGTACATCAGCAAGGTTGTCACGACATACTGCAGTTACAATATTACAGCATCACACAAGCTTTATATGCAGAATCTTACTGTGTGCTAGAACAAGAGTATTTTTAGAAACGCTCATGCTGTTCTCACATTCATTTTCCTCCGACAGCGAGACAAGTTCAGGAACAAAGACACTTTGAGCTCCTTAAAGGTCTTCAGGTCCTCACTTAATCCTTCTCTGGGAAATTTCTTCAGAGCGTACTGATAGCGCTGAGCTGCCTCCTTCACTTTACCCTTCTGCAGGTGAAAAGATGATTGACTGTGTAAATACACAGAGCCAAGGACTTTGTACTCCACAAATCTGAGCAAACATCAGGTAAATTGTGAGTAGATCTGACCTTGTAGAAGCCATCTCCTTCCTCTAAAAGTTTAGTCAGTAGAATAATCATGATGTCAGGTTTCGATGTCGCCATTGCCCAGGTAGCAGGACCTATGGGTTACAGGATGGTCGATGGGTCAAAATGAACAACTGGTTGAGGGGAAAACATGGGGAGAGACGGAGGAGTGCAGAGAGCGCTTAGGAGCAGTGCTGGCGCAAGAAACGCCAGTTAGGGTTAGTAATCAGATTCATATGTTAAGTAACTAGTAACTTTTCCATTTAGGACGGAAAAATAATAAACAAGTAACTCCAGCTACTTTGTTTCCCTCGTATTGAGTGACAGCTCTTATGTTGCCATGTTGAGAGAAATCAGCCCAATCTCATGGCAATTCTTGAATGAGTACAGGGTTTAGACAAATCGTACAAAATTGTACAAGTGGAAAAAAAAAATCATACGAACTAGCCAACTCATGAAATACATAAGAATTGGTCATGATATAGTGTTGAAGAAATCGGAAGTAAGTGCAGAGCGTCGTGTGTAAACATTATATTACTGTAGTTCATGACTAAATATGAAGATGTATTTACTAGTGGTGTCAAATGATTAATCGCAATCAACATAAACGATTTTGTTTACATAATTTATGTACATGTACCGTGTATATTATGTATATTAGGGATGCAACGATTGCAGATTTTGTTGATACGATTATAGTCTGAAGAATAATCATGGTTTTACGATTATGACGATTATTATGCATATATTTATTTATTTCATAACATTACTACCGTATGAAATCACATGAACACTCTTTAGATATTAAAGTGTTATTTATCACTGGCTTTTAAAGCAGATTTAAGTAAATGTGATCTTACCGCACTTTCATTTCTTTCTTATCTGAAGCGGTCACAGTGCTGCACTAACGAGCTCGTAGCTTCGCGTCAGGTGGTTCCCGCCGTGCATTAAAATTGTTCAATGTACATCTAGCCGTCCGTTATTCATTATGCGTTCATTCTTTAGCAGCAGTTTTTTACGGCAATATTTAAAAGACACCTTCTTGATGTACCCAAAATGGTCTCACACTATTGACAGACATTTCTCCAGTGGAAGTAAAGGACCTGTTCAGTCCTCTATCACAGTTAATATATTTTGTAACTATGTTTTAGTTTTGCACAAGCTGCAACTGTATCATTCTGTGTAACAGAACTTTACCGTTAATTAACCGTGATGATTCAAATTGCGGTTAATAGCAAAACCGGTTAATCTCTGCATCCCTAATGTATATATAAATGCAACATAACACAATATTGCAAAGCATTACTTTTAAAAGTCTTAACAAACAGATGAAGGCATGGACGAGGGATGAGGATGCCTTCAGTTCTCATTCCCTTTAACGCTCTGGTTTAACCAGCAGCACCTAAACACAGTGCTGCACACACAACACAGAGCTGTCAGGATGCCTGAAGCCAAGCCAGATGCACCAGCATTACCTCCTTTACGCCGACTCGGCAGCGTCTGACATCCTGAGGTCGGAGGTCAGGGGTCGTGAGAGCGAGGGAATGAGGATTGGGGTTGAGGGAGAGTATAATGGAGCGTGGTGTGTTTAGGTGAGTGAAAGCCAGAAGTGAGGAGCAATGCAGTGGTCGTGGAAGAAAGGTGAGGGGGAACACAAAAAAGCAGCCGTGAGTGCTGAGAAACGAAAGAAAATAAAGTCAAGACAAAAGTAAAGTCAGCTTTATCTGCCTATAAAAATGAGGGAGAATTCAGCCATACAGTCTCTCTTAGCGTGTTTTAATGTTAGGAAGCAGAAAAAACACTGATTATAGCTTTTCTGAACTTATGATCAATCAGTTTGTCTCTTTAGATCTGAGATGCGTAATCATAATCAAAGTGATTTTTAATGCAGAGTAAAGGCTTGGTAAGTGTATCAGTTCTGTGGTGTTTATTTCCATTCATAGCGAAATTGGAACCTTTTAATATTTTTCTTTTTTTTTCTTTTAATAATTTGTGGTGCATGCTTTTATCACGTCCAGACTGGACTACTGTAATTAATTGTACTACAACTCTCAAAAGGTTCTTCACATCACGGCCAAGAAGAACCATTTTTGGTTCCACAAAGAACTACTGAGCCAAGTTCTTTAAAGAACCATCTCTTTCTTATCTTTTTATAATCTCTTCACCACAAAGAGGCTTTTGTGAAACGGAAAGGTTCTTCAGATGGTAAAGATTCTTCATGGAAAGCAGTTCTTCTATGCTTTATTTTTAAGAGTGCACAGCGTTTCTCAAGCTTCAAATTCACGACTGCAACTGCTCCCTAAATCTCATTTAAAACTTTTTTTTTGTTTCTTGCGTTTGATTGTAATCAAGTTTATGTCATTTCAAGAGTGTTTTAGGTTGTATGCCATATGTTTGATATGTTAAGTATTTTGGTCTAAATAAATGGACTAGACTCGAACAGCACCAGCACTAACAATCTTAAACCATCCCGTGCCAACAGTTAACCGGACAAACAGAGAAAGAGAAACAGGTCACAGGTGAAATCAAACGTGAACACCACAAACAGATCCAGAGACACAGAGTCAGTGAAGAAAAGCACATGAATGCTGGAGCAGCCGAGAACAAGCTGAGCTACATGAAGACACATTCACACACACGAAGAGCTACAGTCACTCTTCTCTAAGCTGTTTTTTGGGGGGTATTCTGCTTATACTATGAATATGACCAGCACAGTCTACTAAGAGCAGTGCAAATTACCGACAGCATTAAGCTTTGCTTTTTTGCCATTTAAAAATAACAGTGGAAATACCAATGATGCATGAATTATTTGAAGACTCTCCTCCCATAATTTAGCGTCTGAAAGTCAGGAAGCTTCACCGAGCTGTTAGTAAATCCATCCCTTTCTGTTTAATATCTGCTAATACTTTATTTAAAAAGCATTTAAAAATGTATTCTCCTCCATTGACCATTAAAAAGATGAAAATAAACTTTTATGAAATATATGTGAGCCCGGAGCACAGAAGCAGCCATCAGCAGCACTGGTATACTGTATGGGTCAAAACGATACCGTTTTCTTTTAATAGGCCAAAAATAATTGCTCCAGGGTCATATATGTATATATGCATGTGCTGTATTTTTTAATCCAAATGAGGAAAACCAGTCTTATTAAACAGTTCAAGTGTACTTTTCCCTACAGGATTACACTACCCCTTTCAACTGATGGGAATTACATTCAGATTGAGCTCAATCGGATCGAACGAGGGCTTGATGTGGCTTTTCAGTCTCATCTTTTGGGGAGATGTAAAGTGTTGTACCGATTTTGGCTCCTTTCTTCAGCAGGGCCAGCACCACAGACGTGTTTCTGCAGCCGACGGCGCGGTCCAGAGGACGCATCCCGCTGTAGTCCACATGCTCGATCAAAGCCCCGTGATCCACCAGGAACTGAACCTGAGAGCCGAGGACAGAAGAACACTCAGTGATGGAGCACAAGTATTCAAAGAATCTGGTCTCAAATGAACACATGAAATATGGCTCACCACGTCTGAGTCTCCGTAGAAGGCAGCCAGATCGAGAGGCGTTCGTCCGTTTTTATCGGCATGGTCCGTCGCGGCTCCTTTTTCCACCAAACAGTGAACCACAGACAGATGTCCTTTCAAACACGCCCAGCTGAGAGCCGTCAGACCCTCTTTATCCATCAGATCCAAACACGCTCCTGACATCACAGACATACAAACACCTTCAACCGTATTCAACTTCGTAACGTCAGATAACTTTGATGTCAGCCGTTAGGTTTAAGAACACAATCAACTCAACCAACTACCCAGCGATACTTCAGCTTGTTCAGTCTGTGGTGGAAAAAGATTGCATTAGCAATTCAAGAAAGATCATTTTTGATCCTAGATTTTACTTGGAGTACATTGTATGAAGAATTTTTGGGTTTGATGTCAGTTTATTTTGCTATCCTCATTGAACTTCAGTGTAGTGAAAAAATGACAAAAATAGATCATACATAAGGAATACTTCATGCAAACCTCATTAAACTGTGCCTTCAGCTGTAAGCAGTGTTAAGGAGTAACTAGTTACATGTGACGGAATTACATCATTTCATTACTAAATAAATGTAATTAGTTACAGTTAATAAGAAAAAGGGTAACTCTTTATTGTTGGGTATGATATGTCACTTATATAACTGAACTATAACGTCCTGCATCCACTAGAAAAACAAACATTAAAAATTGTATCTGCTGTCTGAATTTTGTTTTGGTTTGACTGTACAAATAAACTTCATGCATTAAGATGTGTTTCTGTGTCGTGAAGCTCTGTGTGCTGTACCCTGAGTCATGAGGAACTCCACCGTGTCCAGATGTCCTTCTGAGGAGGCCATCATCAGCGGGGTTCGTCCTTGTTTATCAGCCAGGTTCACGTCTGCTCCGTGTGACACCAGCAGATCCACGATCTGGAAGAGAGTGTACAGCTGAAGCGCGCAGAAGCTCTCTCTGCAGATGAGGAGCAGGGTTCATCAGTTACCTGCCAGTGGCCCTGTCTCACAGAGCTGAAGAGCGGCAGCACTCCTCTGCGGTTGGGCTGATCTACAGAAGAGCCCTGCTCCAGCAGCATCTGACAGACCTCCAGCTTCCCTCGGCCGGCTGCGGCGGACAGCGCTGAGGACACGAGCCGGACAGAGACCAGTCAGAAACATCTTCAGAGACATCAACATTTCATCTTACCACTGAGAGCTCTTCTAAAGACAGTGTTCGGGAGGTAGTAAACTATTTTATTTTTGTACTTTATATTATTTTATTGGCTCAGTCTGTGGCTCTGCTCAGGTGTTCTGAGAGCCCAGGTTGCTCTGATAGTGGCCTTCAGCTCTTCTGCATTGTTAGGTCTGGTATATCACATCTTCCTCTTCAAAGTACACCACAGATTTTCTAAGGGGTTAAGGTCAGGTGAGTTTGCTAGCCAATTAAGGACAGGGATACCATGGTCCTTAATCCAGGTACTGGTCGCTTTGGCACTGTGTGCAGGTGACAAGTCCTGTTGGAAAATGAAATTTGTGTCTCCATAAAGTTGGTCAGCAGCAGGAAGAAGGAAGTGCTTTAAAACGTCCACTCTTTGTGAATCTCTCCCACGTGTTTGAATGGGTGTTGTTTCTCAGTTCTCTCCAGGGTGCTGTTATCCCTACTGCTTGTACACTTTTTTCTACCACATCTTTTCCTTCCTTTCTCCTCTCTATTGATGTGCTTGGACACAGAGCTCTGTGAGCAGCCAGCCGCTTCTGCAAAGACCTTTTGTGTCTTGCTCTCCTTGATCAAGGTGTTAATGGTCATGTTTTGGACAACTGTCACATCAGCAGTCTTCCCCATGATTGTGTAGCATACAGAACTAGACTGAGACAGCATATAAAGGCCTTCGCAGGTGTTTAGAGTTAACTAGCTGATTAGAGTGTGGCACCAGGTGTCTCTTCAGTACTGAGCCTCTTTACAATATTCTACTTTTCTGAGATCCTGAATTTGGGGTTTTCATTACATCAAAATGATAAGACTTGTAATATATCAGTCTGTTTAGAGTGAATGTGTACATTATACAAGCTTCACTTCTTGAATGGAATTAATTAAATAAATCAACTTTTTGAAGATATTCTAATTATATGACCAGCACCAGTATACATAATACATACACATAGTACATAAACATATATTGTGCACACAAAAACTTTTATTTTGGATGCTAGATTTTAGAACACAGCTATAAACAGAAAGACCTCTACCTGTCTCGCCCCACAGAGTGTCATAGCTGTTAATCTGAGCTCGCTGAACATCCTCTTCATCTCCCTCAGGCAAATCCAAGAGATAAGACACAACCTTAAACACACACACACACAGTTAGCAGCTGTATGTGACCCTGGAGCACAAACCGCATAAGGGTCCGTTTATTTTGAATTGATTTATTTGATATATCATCTCTCCACTGATGTCTGGTGTGTGTTAGGAGAGGACAATATCTGAAAATGTGAAAAATCTCCTTTAAAGTTGATCAAATGAAGTTCTTAGCAATGCATATTGCTAATTAGAAATGAAGTTTTGAAGTATTTATGGTATGGAATGTAACATGATCTTTACTTAATATCTTAATGATTTTTGGCATAAAAGAAAAATGTATAATTTTGCCCCATACAGTGTATTGTTATCTGCTGTGCATGTTTTTTTTTTTTGTTTTTTTTATCTGATCAATGCATGATATGTAAATATATCACAGGTATGGAGCAAAGCATCATTATTAATACTATGAATACACAGAGGCATCACCTCAGTGTAGCCCATGCTGGCGGCTGCTATGAAGGCCTGCTGCACTGCCACAGTCTTGCTGAACGTGGCAGGTTTTGGAGACGTCTCCTGCTGAGTCTGAGAGTCTGCTTGTGTCTGCTGCTTAGACTCATCCTCATGAGACTCCTCCTGCTCTTCCTCCTTCTGCTCAGACTCCTGTGGCTCCGCCTCCTCTTGTTGCTCGGGGCTGGAGGGCTGCGACTCCTGGGGCGTGGTCTGCGAGGGTGAGGGTGTGGCCTGTGTGGGGGAAGGCGTGGCCTGTGACTCTGCAGGGGAGGGGCTCTGCAGCTGTGTCTGACCCCAGTCGCTCTTGATCAGGAACTTCATCACCTCCAGGTGTCCTCTGAGAGCTGCGTGCACTAGAGCACATTGACCATGCTTGTCCAGGTGATCCAGCTGTGGAGTGGACAAACATGTCAGTATCATTCTGAGCCTGAACCAAAGCTCCTGTCTAAATGATGCAAATACTGTGAATCATGCATGGATTCTATCAGTCCTACAGATGACATAGCTTTACTGTGGTCCTAAAACATAGCTAAATTGGGATCAACCAGAAATATCTAATTTAAAATATATAAAATATTTTCCAAAAAGATTTATTTAGATGGAATTTTTTATAAGAAAAGGAATAGATTTCGAATAGAATAGGAATTGATTTCTTTCAACATGGCAACCCAAGAGCTGTCAATCAATATGTGAGAAACAAAGCAACTAGAGAAAATTAAAAAGTAATGCATTACTTTACTAGAGACTTAATCTGATTATGTATCTATGCTATGCATTACCCACAACTCTTTCTCAGTCTTTCTGGTTTGTGTAGTGTTGTCTGAGCGTACCTTCGCTCTCCTCCTGCAGAGGGCAGTGACGATGGCCAGGTGTCCGGCGGCGGCTGCGTATCCCAGTGGAGTGAGGCCGCTCTCGGACACAGAGTCCACGCCGGCTCCGTTCTCCAGCAGCAAGTGCACCATGTCGGAGTATCCCAGGTGAGCGTGAACACACAGCGCCGGAGCGTTGCTCAGCACCTCCGTACGGTAGTTCACATTAGCACCGCCCAGAATCAGCAGACGAGACACCTGCAGATGAAGACAGGAACACATTCAACTGTGTACTCTACATAAAAACCCCTGACAGACCAACAAAACTACCTCAAATCCTGTCCCAACGAGTCAAACACTTTCATACTGCTGAAATGTTAAGGCACATGCTTATGCTTATTATGTATGTATAAATACAAACACATACAGTATATATATTTACATGCATATATTAATATTTATATGGTTTATATTGTATATAAATATATTTCATATATAAACTGAAGTATATACATACATGTCTGTTTATATATATATATATATATATGTATTACAGATATGCACAATGCATGCTTATATATTATGTACACAAAAACATTTATTTGTGATGCAATACTTGTTTGACAGCACTAAAATAAACATAAAATGAATGTGACTGATGTGCTGTTTTTACGTATTCTTCTTTTTTATCCAGAATTACCAGGCAGTAATTGTTATTTCAGTATATAGCACAATATGTCTCATTTATGAAATTAATTTATGTTCTCTAAACAAAGCATCTTTCCTGAGAAGCAATAAAACTGTTGTTAAGAGAACTCAAACGTCTCATTGCATTAATCATCAATTTTCTGAACTCTGTATATTTCACAGTGTGGAGTATAGAAGCACCTTGATGTTGGGTGTGTAGAGGTTTCTGAGCGACGACAGAGCTGTGGAGAGACTCTCTGTGCTGTACGACACCCATAGTCCTTGGAGGATGGATGAAGAAACTCCAACCTTCTTACTGAGGCCCTACAGTGTGACACCACAGAAACACTAAAGGCATGAAGCTCTGTGTTACGCGCTCATCATGTGATCTGTGCCTGAATCTCTTACCTTGAATATGTGTGCTTTCAGGATATGGTGACCCAGCTCAATCGTCTGCTGTCTGTTGAGTTTGTTTTCTTGTCTGGAGAACCAGAAAGCCAGGAGTGTATGGCCATTCCTTCAAAAAACAAGACTGACATGTGAGAAACATGAAACACTTAGAGCTTCAGTTCTCTGTGAAACCAGACGTGTCATAAAAACTCCTCAGTACTTGAGCGAGCTCTTATCACATTATAGTCCTCCACGTCTGCTGCGTTCTCAAAACTCTGGCCATTTG
>JAUYWG010000006.1:224383-236733 GCA_034779775.1 Enteromius afrohamiltoni
AAAAAGTTATAATATATTTATAATACAAAAAAATGTTATAGTGTGCCACAGCTCCACTGCTGACACACACTCATTCATGCTCATCACAGAGTACAGTAAGAGACAGCCGCTCCAGAAGACCACAGAGAGCTCGTGATACTCATCTGATAGCACAGACAGGACAGAGATCGTTGCTGGAACACACACTTACGTGACTGAGACTGCCAGGCATGGCTGTTAGCGGAAGCTGAGACACACACACACACACACACACAGGCGACAGGAGAAAGAGAGAGAGCAGATCACTCCAGATCAGACATGATGACGGGAGAGAGCACAGCTCCCATCTCTGTCTGAGCTCTTTACATCACATCCGTGCACTCTCATGATCCAACCAGCTCAAAAACTACATTCACACGCAGGTGATACTGAGACACTCCTTCTCTTGACTTCTGACTTCTACAGTAACAGTCAAAGGGTTAGAATAATTACAATGTTTTCCAAAAAAATCTTTTGTCCTCACTAAAGGCATTTATTTAAACAAAAAACAGTAAAAACAGTGAAATATTCTTCTATTCTAAAGCAGTAGTGTTCTGTGTGAATCTGTGTTCAAGTGTATTTCTGTGATTTCATCTGATTCACATTTCTGATTATTATCCATGAGTGATGAGTGGTAAAAGAATCCTCACATGTTCAGCATTTGCTAGTGTGAGGACACACACCTAAAGACTCTGGATTATGACTGGTTCTTGAAGTGCAGAGACGGTTCATTCTGTATCCATTGAAATGTTTGGGGTCAGTATGATTTTTTTTTGCACACTTTCATTTAGCAAGAACTTGACCAAAGGTGACACTACACACATTTAAAATGTTTCAAAAGATTTCTATTTCAAATAAACGCTAATATTGTGAACATTTGTATAACCAAAGAATCCTGAAAAAAAGTGGAATCACTGGAATTAATTAGTTTACTATATAATCACATAAAACACTGCTATTATAAATTGTAATAAAGTGCGTGTGTGTGTGTGTGTCAGAGGAAGTGAGGTCAGTTAATGCTCTGCTGGAGAAGCTCAGAGGAGTGTGTGTTATATCCTGACATAGGCTTTTATTTAGATTTGTTTATTTTTATTTGTATGTAATTTAGCTTTTTTAAGGTTAAAACTTTTTGTCATTTTGTTGTCCCTTTTATATTTGTCTCTCTCTATGTTTTTATTTTAGCTGGTTATTTGTATTAATGTGGTTCTATGTGGTGTTTGGGAGAGACAGTGATGTCCTCTCACCTCTCAGGTCCTGTCCGGTCGTGTTCTGTCGGGTCATTCTCAGCGAGGAGCGCAGCGCAGTGTGTCTCTGATCGTCCAGATACACCAGGTCCTCCAGATGAGCCGAGCTGGTGGCTGATGGGACACAAATCAGTCAGTCTCATCAACACTGACAACAGAACATGCTGCCAGTTTATTAACACACTCTTACCTAACATACCTGGGAGTATCTGTGGTTTTGATATTTTGTATACTATGCATTTTATCCCATTTATTATCTGTGTCTTGTCAGTTTCATTCTGTTGCTCTGTAGAGCTTCTGTCTCTAAAACTAATTTCTCATATGTGTAAGCACACCCTAGCAACTGCATAGCAACTGCCCAATATCAAGACCATGTTTGGGAAGAGACTGGAATTTAAGAAAGGAAGCATGCGTGTGTGAAGGCATGAAAGAAATACTAGAATAAAACTTTGAGTACATTCCTAAACGAGCGAACACTTTATTTTGATGTAGTCACTCTACTAACAGCAAATAACTACAATTAACTAGCAATCATTAATCTGCTTAACATCTTCTAGTCCTCAACACACTACATACTGACTATCAGAAACTTATTCTACTAACCCTAAACTTACCCTAACAGTCTAATCTGAGAGTGATGTAGCTGCTAATAATAATAATTAGTTGACCTGTAGTTACAGAGTTACAGAACGTCACGTGACCCGCATGACAGAATCTGATCAAAGCCCAGACTGAGAGAACAGCGAGAGAGAGGCTGGGGAACATCACACAGTCTCCTGAAGATATGCTGCATATATATCCTGCTGAGGCACGCGTCTGAATACGATCAAGACTTCTTCTGTACAAGGCACGAGCGCAGCAGCTGGGAATTCTGGGAAGGGCTGGACTGGAACGGGTTTGTGTGAGGAGGAGCCAGAATTGCAATGTGTAAAAAAATTCATTTAATTATTCATTTATATTTAGCAGTTTTTACTGTTTTCTTAAAATTGGTCAGAATTGTGAGCTTCAGAGGAAGAGATGGGTTTTCGGTGCAGCTCCTGCAGTAAGGCGGTCGATGTACCGGTCTGTTGTGGTGAAGGAGCAGCTGAGCTGCAAGGCGAAGCTCTCAATTTACCGGTCGATCTATGTTCCTACTCTCACCTATGGTCGTGAGCTTTGGGTTATGACCGAAAGAACGAGATCCCGGATACAGGCGGCCAAAATGAGTTTCCTCCGCAGGGTGGCGGGGTGCTCCCTTAGAGATAGGGTGAGGAGCTCGGTCACTAGGGAGGAGCTCGGAGTAGATCTGCTCCTTCACATCGAGAGAGGCCAGCTGAGGTGGCTCGGGCATCTGTTCCGGACGCCTCCCTGGGGAGGTGTTCCAGGCATGTCCCACCGAGGAGGAGGCCCCGGGGACGACCTAGGACACGCTGGAGGTCTCTCGGCTGGCCTGGGAACAGACCTCCCCTGTGTTTTCCCCTGGAAGAGCTGGAGGAAGTGTCTTGGGAGAAGGAAGGCTGGGTGTCCCTGCTTAGACTGCTGGACCCAGATAAGCGGAAGAAGATGGATGGATGCATGTATGCACATTGACACTAAAGGGATGTTAGAATGTCCAGTGGATTACAGAATGCCCTACAAACCACTTCATTATTATGATTCATATATAGATGTGATATTATTAGTAGTACTATTAGTCATATTTTGATTATATAATGGTGAAATAATCATGTTATTATCACAGTGTGATCTTGACGGTTATTTTTGACAGGGATGACATATTCCACGGAGCTCAAGGAGTCTTCTCAGAAAGACTGTGTGTGAGTGGACCTCTGATTGAAAGTGCATCACATGAAATAGAAAGGGTTCTCTACAAAAATAATTATCATGTTGAAATTGATATTGGGTGTGCTTGTGTGTATATGACAAGACCTTGTTCTGTGACATGTTCAAAATTGAGTTTGAGTGTGTGTGTGTGTGCATCTTATTCCATCAAACTGCAGGTGAACGAGTCCGAGGCTCTGCTCACAGTGAGACCAGAAAACAAGCAATTACAGCCGCCTTCCAATAGAATTAAAGACGCTCTGTTCTCACGAGGAGCTTCCAGGGCATTCGAATCCAGCGGAGTCAGGCTTATACAGGAGTTATACAGGACGGGAAACATAAACAGAATTATTACTGTTAACTAGTCTATTACAATTTGTAGAAATATTTTTTAAAAAGATTTATATTAGATTAAAAAAATATATTTTTTTTAAATTTAAAGGGAAATAAAGAAAAAGTAATAAACTAATAAATAAATAGACACATTTAAACTGAACAAGAGGTAAAACTGATATAAAATTAAATTAAATGTAAATGGTAATATTTGAGAAAACCAAAAACAAATTCTAAAATCATAATCATATCAAATCATGTATATATATATATATATATATATTAAAAAGCAAATTGATAATTTTAATAAAAAATTAAAATATAAAAAAGAATAATATTTATTAGTATTTAAAGAAACATTTGTGTTTATTATCAATAATATTCTAGTAATAATATAGCAGCCGAGAGATTCTGATAAACATCTTTTGTAGTGTTTGTAGTGATATGAATGATTTTTTTTTACCTGACCCATCTCTTTAAGCTCATGTTTTCTTGTGTTACGTCACAGCTCTGTTCTAGAAAGCTCTAATTAGGACGTTCACATGTCTCGAGTCTCTCCCACAACACAATACCTCCACGACATTACATAACGTACGATCTGCACTCCTCCGGCTCCATTCACTCCTCCTCATCTCCAGGTTTCTCCACCGGTCTCTGAGAAGATCTGGGGATTTGAGATGCTTTGATCTCCTCCAGCGCTGGAGCTCAGCCAATCAGCAGCCAGCATTCTCTGTCTCGCTCCACTTCTTACCCTGCATCCTTCACCTGCCATTATTCTCACTCTGTTTTCTTTCTCTCTTTCCTCCCTGTTATTCATTCCTCGTTACATCATGCGGCCGATAGTGAGTATTTCTCGCTCTCTCTTTTTTTCACTGAGATCATCACTTACCTCAGTGCATTATTTATATTGCTGCCCTTTCATCTTTCTTTTTCAGACTTTCATTTCTTCCTCCTACACATCTTTCGTTCGAACGAGATTTGTTTTCCTAAGCGATGTTTCGCGAGTCGCAATGATTAAGCACAGAGTACATGTACTGATACAAATGATCTCTGTACACTGCTAAAATCATCTTCTTACTTAGTCTTGTTTTTCTGCACAAATAGCTTATCAAGATAACAGAAACAAAATGATTGAAGAAACAGTCATCCGCAAATAAAAAATTGCTGAAAATATACTCCCGCTCAGGTTATACACGATCAGGAGTGTGCTTCATCAGATCTGGAGAAATGTGTCTCAGTAATGGAAGTGAATGGGTGCCGTCAGAATGAGAGTCTGATAAAAACCTCAGAATAATCCCCAGCGCTCCGGTCCATCAGTGAACACCTGGAGAAGATCAAACTAATCCAGCGCTAAGATGATTTTAACTCAAATATCTATAATAGGGCTGTCCCCGACTATGAATTTTCATAGTCGAATCAGAATTTTCGAATCTTTCTATAGTCGACGGATAGTCGAATCATCTAGGCCTATGTGTGTGCGTGAATGGGTTGGGAGGGGCACACTATAGTCAGCAGGAGGGTAAAACTATTTTAATTTTATTTTACACACTGCACACAGCAACAACTGTTAATAAAGCGACCAAAACTGCCTGCCAACTGACAGACGGACTTATTTAGGTTTAAATAAAAAGGTGGATAAACATTTGCAAACGTTTTCTTATAATATTCTAAAGCCGTGATCGAAATACAGAACACCAGACAAATAATAAAAGAACATTTTGATAAATAAACCTAAAAAAAAAAGGATTTGCATTTCATTGCTAAATTAAATTAAATCTGCAAAATTGCCTGTGCCAGCATGCTTTCAGTGCAGCGCAACACTGACACAAAAATAGCATTCATTTAAAGAATTAAATTACAACAGATTATACATTTCTAATAATAATAATAATAATAATAATAATAAAGAAAGGCACAGGGAGCATAACACATGTGTGCAGTGCAGGGGAACATATATATATATATATATATATATATAAATATATAAAAACACCGGAGTTAAATTAGGTAACCCTGAGTGATCAATAAATAAAATAAAACTAAATAAATCATTAGAACAACGAAAGTTTAGCCAGAATTGTGAACGCTTTCTTTTTAACTGCCGAAACAACAATAAACGCAAACTGGCAGTTTTTTAGCTAAACATGTTCACAGCCAATTAAAATTAGAAAACGGCTGAAATGTTTGAAAACAATTGTACCCTACCCCATCAAAAAAATTCCGGCCTTTCACTCTGCTTGTGTGCGTTTTCTTTTCATATTGTGTGCGAGGAACACCATCTTGTCAAGGTTGGCCGGCAGTAGTGCTCTCCTGGGGGCGCATTTTATTCACAAACACATTAAAAATATTTATTGGACGCTTCTTTCTTCTCACTTTAGTTTTTACTGCATTATCATAATTAAAGGCTGTATCTAACTTAATATAACCGTACAAAACCAGTAGTTCTGTGTGCAATTAGACATTGAGTACACAGTGAAAATTCGACTGTGAGATCGGTGGTCATATCAGGCTCCGCATATCCATGCATCGAATCTTCGACTATTCGGGGACAGCCCTAGTCTATAATAACTCTATAATAATGCTGATTGATCTGATTCAGACCAGAACACTTTCACCAAAGGATGAGCTATTATAGATTATAGACTCATACTTGAGTTAAAATCATCTTAGGGCTGTTCACTGATGGACCGGAGTGCTGTGGATTATTCTAATGTTTTTATCAGACTCTCATTCTGATGGCACCCATTCAATGCAGAGGATGAACTCTTTATTCAATGCAATGTCTCACAGTTCAGTTTGTGCTTAACGCAAGACAAAACCCTGCCAGTGGAGTAAGAAAAATGTATCCTCTTTGAATAAAGTGTACTGTATCAAGATTGCAAATCAAGACAAAAATACTGAGAAATTTTTTTTTTTTTTTGCAGGTTTTATATATCTAATGGATTTTGGGAAAGTCACATGATCACAAAAGCGTATTCAGAGGTCTGTGAACACACCTTATTAATGACTTTATTCTTGTTATGCTCGATGGGATCCCAGCAACCAGGGTAAAATACAGGTCTAATTTTGTGAAAGTGAATAAGGGCTGATAAACGTAGATTTGGAAATTCAGCCAAGGTAATATATTGTAACCGCAGTTTTTCAAAATCTAAAGAACTTATCCTGCTCGTCTGACAAAAACACAGGTTCTACTCAGACCAGATTAAAGGGTCATAAGATGCGATTTCAAGTTATCTTTCTCTTTAGAGTTTTACGAGCTGTTAGAGGATAAGATCCTGAAGTTACAAAGAATAAAGTTTCAAAACTAAAGAGATATTCTTTACAAAGTTATGTCTTGTCCACACCCCCTAAAACCACTCGTTTAAACACGCCTCCACTTTTCTCCGTCACGGAGTGGGTTTATTTCCAAATGTTTCCAGAAAGAAAGAAGGCGGAGCTATTATTCTGTCTGTAGTGTTGCTGCGGGCGCCATGTTCTGGAGACGCTGTGTGTCGTTGTGAAAGCGCTTCCAAAAGAGGACACGGCTTGAGGTGTTTGGCCAATCACAGTGCACTGGATAGCCAGCCAATCAGAGCACACCTCGCTTTTTTACAAATCGACCCGCTTCAGGAGGCGGGGCTTAGAGGAGAAACTATAATGTACAGGATGTGGAGAATATTGTGTTTTTGCACCTTAAACGGCACAAACACATCATATGACCACTTTAAAATCAGTAACCAACTAACAGGCTGTAATCTCTGGGTTCTCTGGGACTCTACAAACCCGCATTCGTATTAATAATACTTCAGCTAGCTCTGACAGTATTAGGTTACTACAGACACCCAGACGGCCAGCATGGAGATCTGCCTCATTGTGATTCTGACTGACTGATGTAAAAGACACACTAAGATACATGTTTAATGAGTACATCTGCTCCCATGATCCTGCGCTGAATAAACAATCACTGTCTGCGACAAACTCATGCGCTCAACACTCTCTGATACCATTCATTCACTCTTGTTTGTTAATTTTTGAAGAATATGCTGCTCTTTTCCATGTAGTCAATGTTGACTTGGAGCTGTCTTTATTAAAAAACTTGACAGACTGACAATTTTCTTCATTTCATGTGTCAAATCCTTTGGTTGTACTATGGTTTCATTTCAAGAACCAGTGGCATTCAGTGTTGACATCACTTTTATAGTGGAATATTTATGAATATTTGTGAAATGTTATGACCGCGAATAATCACTTCTCATATGCTGTTTAGAAGCTTCATAATATACCACCAAATAATATTGACCACATTTATGATCATTTTAATGTGAATTTTGGTCATTTTGGATCTTGACTCCAGTTTTTATGATATGGACAGCTTTTGTGTTACACATATCAGTGCAGGTCATTTTGGGATTTAACTTTAACAGCAGATATTCTAGTGTAACAAAAGAAAAATAAAAGATTGTTAGATCATTTAAATCAACAGCATATTTTACAGTCTGTTCTAAACACGTTCTAAGTCTTCAACAATAACCATAAACTATATGTACACCAATAACATCTTATGTGTTTCTTATTTAGGTGTAAAAAACAAACAAACAAACAAACAAACACAAAAAAGATGATAATTTATTAATAATAAACACCAAACGTGCAATAAAAGAATTAACGCTGTCAAATGATTAATCCCAATTAATTCATAAATCAAAATAAAAGTGTTTCTTTACATAATGTTTGTGTGTGCTCTGTATATTTATTATTTATATATAAATGCACACACATCCACGTATATATTCATTTAAGAATATACATAGTAAATATACACACACATATATTCTTTAAACAAAAATGAATCACGATTAATCATTTGACAGCACAAAAACAAACAAACAATAAATAAATATCAGAAGATAAATATGGTGCACTTTTATGTTGTGTTATTTTACTTTAGCTTGTGGTGATTATATAGAATTGTAATTTGTTTGTTAACTTAATTCTGTAGCTATTCATCACAGAAGAATGCCTCTCTGGACGCCGCAGTAAATCTTCAGGCCAACCTGCTCAGCTCACAGTAGTCATCTTTGCGGAACGATTAATGCCTCTGTCAGGTTTGTATGGTTTTTCAGAGGCACTGCATCACTCCTGATCACAAGCGTGAATACCAGCCGTTTTCCCATTTAGAAATAATCTTTTATATCACTTGCCCGTTCGAGAGCCACTTTCTTTTGAGATCACCATAACTCATTGCTCTCTCACTCCCTCCTAAAACCGCTTCTTCTCATAAACACAACAATGCTGATTACTTGGACAATAACACAATCAGGCAGCAATGAAGAGGCGCTGCGTTATATAAGAAACATATCAACATCATCAGACAGATTTAGCTTCTCAGGACTCATCATTACCGCAGCTATTAGACGCCTCGTATCTGGTGTTAACACAGAGCTGAGACCCGTCTGATGACGAAGCAGAGCCATAGACTGTTCTGACCCGACTGAACATAGGAGACTGCATTAACCTGGACACCGGGTCAGCCGCCAATCAAGAACACTTCTTCTGAACTTCTGAACGGCATACGAGCTAGCCTTCAGACAGATGACATTTAAAGAAATAATCCATTTTTCAGTATAAATTACCCATGAACATGTAATCATATTACATATTTATATAATATATATATATATATATGTGTGTGTGTGGTTGCTAAGATACTGAGGATGGTTGCTAAGGTGTTGCTACGCAGTTGCTAGGGTACTCTGAGTGGTTAAAATTACAAAAAAATTCATATTATCATTACTATATATGAAGAGTTCATTTCCAAAACAGTGCTTTCCAATTAATCTCAATCAAACTGCAGCTGGGTTATTTTGATTAGGTTATAAAATAACTACAAATGCAAATAACTAAAAGATAAAGAAAAGTAAGCTATGAGTAAATGTTCATAAAATATTCATTAAGTTAGAAATATATATTTAATACATTTTATTATATTCAATAATTGAACTCTCATTTTATGAGCCAAGCTTGCTAACAGCTGTTCTTGTGTGATTTGTTCTTGGATGACTACTGAATTTCCTTTCATTGCTATTCACATTCCAATTCAGCATCCTGTGGTTTGTGGTCAATTCAGATCAAAGTCATGAAGTGAATGTTGGCCAACCTTTCATTAATCAACACAATGTCTAAACATCTAGTGTTGTGAGTTTGTGTTTGCAGCACGAAGCTGTTCCTCAAGCAGCCGGAGCGGCACAACAGGAAACCAATAGAGGAGGAGGCGGGGCTTCACTCACCTGCCACGGAATTAGGGCGGGGCATGAGGTAGAGGGGGGCAGGGTGAGAGGAGCAGTGGGTGGAGCCGGGCTCAGGGATCTTGTTGAGGCTGTAGGTGGAGGCGGTCATGTTCTCATCCACGCGGTACAGACTGGAGTCCAAAGTGGATCTGTGTGAGTGCCAGAGCTTCAGGCTCCCGTGCTTCCCGCTCCGCTCCATCGGCTCCGAGTAACTGGTCAGGGTCGCTGGGAAGAGACCAGACAAGCTGCCAAGATCAGGCTTACAAGATTGCTTTCTATTTAAATATATTTTTAAACACATCCTTGCTAAATCCTTCACATAGAAAACAGCTGTTTTAGATAGTTATAGTATTTCCTGAGTTTCACTGTATTTTGATCGAGTAAATGCAGCCATGCTAAGCAGCAGAAGTTGTTTCAGAAAGCCCAGCTGACAGGGACTCACAGATGATGCCGCTGTCTCGGCTCTCCAAGGTGGACGTGGGGCTGGAGAAGGTCTGTCCTGGAGCAGCAGGAGGGAGGGTGGAGCAGGGGCTACAGGCGGGGGGCGAGGCGGTGCTGCTGGTCAGGGTGGAGCACGGACTCATCCTCCCGCTCACTCCCAAACCCTGCACACACACACACACACACACCTGAGCTCTTACCATCATTACCACCATCATCACACACACACACACACACCTGAGCTCTTACCATCATTCCCACCATCATCACACACACACACACACACACACACACATACACACACACAAACCTGAACTCTTACCATCATTACCACCATCATCACCACACACACACCTGAGCTCTTACATCATTACATCTCCCTCTACAGTTATTCAACACTGCATTGCTGTTGTTCAGATCATACTCAGGATCACATGCAAACATGAGGAAAAATATTCTGGAAACTGCTGCATCAACAGAGCGCAGAGCAAAAGGCCGGCTTTATGCAATTCTCTAATTAGAGGTAAACTCATTTGAATGCCATATGTGTCCACTTCTCTGCAGGAGGGAAAAATCTTCTCTGAATATAGCTGACACCTCAAAGAACTACAGCTTTGACTCTGAAAATGTAAAATAATACTACCCTGAGAAATGTAGCAAGCTAAGCTACAGCAACATGGCAAAAGTAGTTTAACTACATCTAAGCATTTTTTTTTAATTGAAAAAACTTTAAATCAATGCTACCTATGCTGATAAAACATGTCATTTAAACAGATAGGAACACATAATTGTGCAATTATTTATTTAACAATTTTTCCAAACCAACAAAAACAAACATAATAACAAATAACAAAAGGTGTCGAGAGTGTGTGTGTATTGTAATCTGAATGCATGCATATGTGTAACTCAGTGCAGCTTAAACCACAGGACAAACCACATTATTATAAACTACTCCAAACAGTACCAACATGACAAAAAAAGAGACTGTTGTCTCAGTCAGTGTCGTGAACTTCTCGAGGTACAGCCGCGGTTACTCCCCCCTCGGGATTTATTCCTCTCTGTCCTCTGCCATCTTTCCAAAAAGTGCTCCCCCAAGCATGTCAGGCATCCGGTGCAGAAGGTGGTGCTAACACCAAAAAGCTCATTGCCAACCGCAGTAAGAAGAAGTCACTGACATTATTGGGGCTGCATTGGCCCGTGTATGGTGGTGGTGTCATATACTGATCTAGGATCAGTGATCCGTAGCATTTGTATTTCCGATTTGTGCTTAAGCGTCAGAAATGCTTGGGAAATGTAACCTTAGCTTGTGTGGACGCTACCGCACTACTTGATCAATAAAATAGCTTAGCTACTGAAAAGCTATTTGATTGTGAAAATAGCGATGCTACCAACTCGCTACTGAGAAATGTAGTGAAACTAGTAGCGTCACTACTTGTAGCAACGCTACTGCCCATCACTGACAATATCGCAAACGGAAGCAGTTTGAGTGTGTTGGGGAGGCTGGTTTTGATGTTGTGCACGACTAACCCCTCAAAGCACTTCACACTGATTGAAGTCATTGTCAATAATAATAGTAACAATTCATTTGTAATGCATTTTATATTTACACAGAATCCCAAAGTGCTACAAATTTAAAAACAATTTTAAAAAGTATAAAAATCATTCAAAAGCTTTGCTAAAAATATGAGTCAAAACATCGACAGGTTGTGGAGTCTGTAGGTGGTCGGGAAGAACATTCTACAAGCTCTGGGCAGCTGAGCAAAAAGCCTGATGTCTCATATATGAAGCTTAGTGCTAGGGGGTTTTAATAGATATGTTGAAGCAGAACAGGGTGTTCGTTCAGAAGTTTGTGGAGTAAGGTGTTCCTTCCTGTTACCATGTAGCCAACACGAAATTAAAAGTATCTGTCAACAAAATGGAGCTATTTTGATTTGTTTTGTTGTTGTTGGTGTTGTTTTAATGGTGGTGCATTATTAGAAACCAGATCTGGTAGCACTAATCAATGTTTTCTGATGGATTTTACAGCTACCAAAGTTTGTTCAGGAGTCAACAGGTACAAGCAAATATTTTCTTCTGTACTTTGACACTGTGACATCATCTGTCAGACAGGAAGTGCTCATGAAATTCTGATGTCTTCAACAGTAACGAGACTCTCCTGTCCCCTGGACTCGTGAGCAGCACCTGTAGTGTGGACCTGCAGCAGTACGCTTGCTCTTCGGTAAGAAGACCACGAGCAGAATACTGACAT
>JAUYWG010000006.1:236833-253513 GCA_034779775.1 Enteromius afrohamiltoni
CAATCCCTGCCGGACCTGGGACTCAAACCCACGACCTTTGGGTTACAGGTCTGACTCTCTATCCATTAGGCCACGACCGCCCCCGAAATGCCCCTAAATGTATTGAAATAATACATTTAGAAGTATACTCTTAGTACTCTAATATTTGCATACTTACTACTAAAGTGTACTTAAAATTACTTAAGTATACTTAATAAAATAAACTTGAAGTATACTACTTTTTGGTAAGGAAGGTAATCTAAATGATTGCGTTACACCATTCATAACAGCACTTAATGATGATAATAAATGAGTCTCTGAAGAGTGTGTGACTGAAGAAACCATTTAATCTGGGGCCAGTTGCACAAACTTAGACCAACTAGCAGTTAGCCAAGAGTAATCCGCTTTATTTGTTGTATTTATCTTAGACTATTATACATTTTTATGTAACTGAAATTCAAAAATAAAGAAAAATTTATCTGACTAACTTTTAAGAGTAGTCTTAACCTTTTATGCAACCGGCCCCTGGATTTTTTGTAAGAAATAAAACCCAGTATGACCCTTTAAACACTGGGGTTATCCCTTTAGTCATCTGTCACCTCTTCTGTTTAACTAAACAAGCCAACACGCACTAGTACTCGTCTTTTTCTCACTTTGTCAGATCTCATTTGTCTCTTCTCCTCTTCATGAAGCAGAATCCTTCCTCTGAAACACCCGCATCAATTTAAGTGTCACAGCTGATTTGGAAAAGGGACTCAAAGCAAATCCCTCGGTCCCGTAAGCCTGAGGAACCGGAGACGCCCACCACAGAGAACAAGAGTCCAGCCACAGAAACACCAGCAGCCCTGCTTAGAACATCCGCAGATATTCACACACATTTGGGAAAACACTGAAGCATTGACTATACTTTCGATAGTCAGACGCTTAATTGCATATTTTTTTTTCTTAATATGAATATCAGTATATTGAGAGCATCCAAAAAAGCATCACAACCCTAGTTAAAAAGTTATACATTTTAAATAATTAGTATAGTTCATATTTATTAACTTATTTACTGACAGATAACTTTATTTGTAGTATTACTTGTGCATATTTCTTATTAATAAAGCCTAAAATGTGTGTTTGTCTCACTTTTACTGAGGATTGTGTAATATTGCCCTTTAAAGGCTAAATATTTCAAGTGTAGCTGAAGTTTTCTTGAAATAGTTCCACTTTAGCACACTCAAATATACTAAGTATGTGTTTAACTGGACTTCAGCACTACTTCTGCACAATTCAAGTACAGTAAGTACAGTACTAGTTTAGTATACTAAAAGTACAATTGCATGACATTTTATTAAGCACATAAATATGTATTTGCAATATACTGAGCATGAAATAAATGTAATTCATATAAGTATATTTATTTTTCACTGGGGAAACTACAGAAGAATATAGAATAATATGGATATAAACAGACAGACAGACAGAAGGCTGATAAGGACAAGAACTAAAGAACATCTTCAGTGGCATGTCATGGTCCAGTCTGGTCCAGTTCAGTCCAGGTGATGGTGTGAGCAGAGGTCAAGGCTACTTCAGCTGGTCTAGAGATAATAAGGAGGTATACACGGAGAGTGATGTATGAGTGTGCAGCAGGTCTACAGTACTGTGCTTCAGTTGGATCCGTGACAGAGCCATATTGAGTTTAATTAATACTGAAAGCGCAGCAGGACTGAGAGAGGCCAGGATCGGCCGGCTGCTGCTGCTGTGAACAGTAATGAATGTTTGGAAAGGTTAGAGAGTTTCAAAGCTTCTTAATGTGCTCCTACTAAACCCCCTGAATCAAACAATCCAGGGGTAAGATGGAGTGGATATCCTCTCAGAGACCGGCGGCGCTCTCATTAATCACATGCACTTTCAAATAATAACACATTTTATTGATATGCAAATAGATTCACCACTCTAATGCTGCATTTGAATAATGATTCATCGCTAATGGTAACAAATTATCCCAAGCAATCTGAGAAAGAGTCTTAAAAAAGATTCAGTTGAAAATTAGAGGAAGGCCATTGTTTGGTGGAAGTATGGATTTACTTCAGAGGCAAACCTATTAGTATTCTTCCAGAGCCCTGTGTCTGCTGTAGAGAGAGAGAGGGACCGCTGAGAAAAGAGCAAAAGAAAGATAGAGAAGCAGACGTGAAGGGCTGTGCTCCTGACAGGAGCAAATGAAGCTGTGACCTCAGACAGGAGCTTCACTGTAATCAGCTCCAGTAATCCATGCTGCCAGAGAAATACATCAGCATCAGCATGAAGAGATTTCATCTGTTTCTGCTGCATAAGATCAGAGTTTGAAAACTTCAGTATTTACTTACAAAAATAACCTCAGATTAAACATTCAATGAGAATCTGTTAGGAATGTACTCCTCCCAGATCAGGAAGAGTGTGTCTCTTCATCAGATCTGGAGGAATGTGTCTCAGTAATGGATGTGGATGGGTGCCGCCAGAATGAGAGTCTGATAAAAACCTAAGAATAATCCCCAGCGCTCCGGTCCATCAGTGAACACCTGGAGAAGATCAAACTAATCCAGCGCTAAGATGATTCGAAGTGTCTATAAGTGTTCTGATCTGAATCAGGAGAGAAATCTGCTCAGATCAAGCAGTGTTTACAATCAGCTCTAAACAATCCAAGGTTTGAAGTTAAAAACATCTTATTAAAACACATCTTCTAGCTTCTCCAGATGTTCACCGATGGACTGGAGTGCTGGGGAGTACTTTGATGTTTTTATCAGATGCTCATTCTGACGGCACCCATTCACTTCCATTACTGAGACACATTTCTCCAGATCTGATGAAGAAACAAACACTTAGATGGCTTCTTATCCCTTAAACATATTTAACATACATTAAAGGGGTGGTTAATCGTATGAAGTTTAATGCAAAAAATGTCCGGTAGGAAATACAACTAGTTACTTCCTGGGTCGGTGACATCACAAAACCCACACATTTACATAAACCCCGCCCCCAGGAACAAACCGCTTCCGATTTGTTGCCATGCCGTAAAAACTAGGGCTGCCGGAGAAAAAATAAAGTCATGAATGAATCAGGATTATAATGAAGTCGTTCACATCCTCTCAGCTCTAATCACGAACTGTGTTCAGTTCTACAGTTTATGATAAAGCAGTGCTCAATAACAGTAAAACTTGACATTTTCATGAATACAAAGGCAGCTATTGTCAAATTCTCAGTTTGAAGATCTACAGTAACACTACATTATTTCAAGGCATCATCTCACTTTCCCCCACTCCATATTCATTTCTGCATCTTCACTTCTACATTTCCCAGATGGTTAGAGATGAAAGCTGATTCCAGCAGGCCGAGTGTTTCTCTGGGTTACTTACGTAAGTTCTCTCATTAAAGACGCCCCCAGATGACAGACCTCACCTCCGTCTCTCACAAGAGACAAACTGTCTTCTCTAGCCTCTTCTGCTATATCTAGAAAATGTTTCTATAATCTTAAGTCAAACGAGGTGAGCGTTATGTAAAGCGCATCCCGCTGAGCGTTTGACGGAAGCTATGATTATGGTTTATACACAAGCTTGCCATCTTTATTTCTCACATATACCTCTCAGGTAAGTCTAGAGGATTGTTTCGTTTGCTTTATTGCTCTACGTCTGACTGCTTGGAAAAGTAAATTCACAGTAATCTATTTACGATATACTTACTTCATAGTAAGTATAGTTTGCATCTATTTAAACATATTTACAGTCACATAACGTTTATTAACTTTTGATTAAACTTTATTTGGAGTATTACTTGTGCATATTTCTTATTAATAAGTCTAAAGTGAGTCTTTATGTCACTTTTACTGAGGATTGTAAGGAGGATTTCAAGTGTAGCTGAAGTATTCTTGAAATAGTTCCACTTTAACACATCAAATAAATGAACGAATGAATGGCTTCCTTACTTTCCCATCCAGGTTTTAGCAGCTTCATGCATCATGTCAGCAAGTTTGAAAAAAAAAAAACCCACAAAAAACCCTGCAATATTCTGAACAAAAAGCTGATAAAACAACATTTGAAAGACTTGTTTCAACTATAATACTGACCTAAATAGACAGCAATTACTGTTCCATTCTGTAATGTTAGGTAGTTTTGATTGATATATAATTCAATATGAATCTCTTCACATATGCAGGTGCTTATTTCTGCTGCTTCTTCTTCATCGTGCTTTGATTCAGAGATTCAGTAATCTTTCAGAAGACGTGTAACAGCGCCCCCTGCTGTAGAACCGTGAGAGGGAACACAGGAAGCTGGGAAATTCCTTCAAAGCGCTGAAGGAGTTAAAGATGTGCCATCACAGTCAATCAAACTCTGGAGTCTGTCAGCGTCTGACGCTCGGTGAATCAGGAGCTGTTTATCATTCTGTGGCTCCAGCAGCTTCTTTCAGAGCCCAGCTTACAGTATATAACACAGATACAGGAGAAAGAGCAGAGCTGGAGAAGGAAGACAGAAGGACAAAACAAGACAGCCTGGCTGTGTTTATGTAATACATGTGTAATACAAGTGTATAGATTTATTATGTATATACACACCCGTGAAAAACGTTTAAATGTTTATATATTAAAAATATTTGGATGTCAAAAAATTGATCACACCCAAAATAAAAGTTTTTGTTTACATAATATGTGTGTGTGCTTTTGTGCAATCTGATTACATAATTCAGATTAGGGCTGGGCGATCTGGTCTAAAATCAAAATCTCGATCAATTGAACATTTTAACTCGATTACGATTAATGAACGATTCTTTCATTTCTTTTTTTGCCCTCATAGTTCACTAAGAAATTTTGTACAGTAAATATGCCAGCATATTACACGTGAGAGATTTTTGAATGAACGGTGCATTACTTGATTTTAAAACGGTTGCATGAGGTGATCTTAGTGTCATCTATATTTACTCTTAATATAAGAGAAGCCCCCCCCACGACGCAAATTCGCCTTTGCTGTGAAACAAATTTCACGTACGAATGAAGTGAGCAAACTCAAAATGTTCAAGCATTCAACTACGCGTGAATAGCGTGATTTATTCCCACAAGTCGCGTCTGGTGTGAACGTAGGGTAACGTAACAGAGAGGGGTCATGTGACTCCACACGCGGTAGTGTTTTTAATGCTAAAGTAATTGAAATAATTGACCTGGAAAGATTTTATCGATTACAGGTTCTAAGTGTCGATTACTTTTTGATTAATTGCCCAGCCCTAATTCAGATTAAAGGTAATCAGTACTAATGTGAAAAACACATACATTATGTGAGGGATATTGTAGGCAGCCAGCAGTTATTGCAGAAATAAGCCCCGACAGTGTGATCAGGACTCAACGCGAAGCGGAGGATCTTGTATCGCGCTGAAGGGGCTTATTTCACGATAACTACAGGCTGCCTGAACATTATCCCGCTTATTATACGGCTAATTGCCACATTAAGAAAAAAACTGGACATAAATATGAATTGGAAACAATTTAAATAAAATGAAAATTTTCATCCTTCCGTGAAACGATATAGCACCACGTGACTAACATTCAAGCGTTAGTAAGACCACTTATAACATCTACATATGAACATATAACAACGGATGTTCCAGTGTTTGTCACAAGATGGCGCCAAACGCTAATCTTTGTTGGCGCGGAGGGATTTTAAAAACATACAAGTAGTACCGGCTATGAGTTATTACTCTGGAGCGGTTATTATTTGAAAAGAACGAACCTGGAAATGTCTCCACTGACCAATCAGAATCAAGCATTCCAGAGAGCCGTGGAATACACACACACACACACAGCATATATAATCAAAAACATAACTATATTAGCAATGGTCTCATAACAGCTTCATACACTTCATCATAATTCCTCTGAATAATTGCATATCAGGTCTGGTGCATCAAAAGTCATTTATGAGACAAATTGAACTGAAAACTATTTAATGTTCTCTTGTCGGAACTTTAACCGCTCGTATCACTCCGACGGGTTAACTAATGTCTGTAAACACCGCAGGAATTTCATTTCACACTCGCTTCTTCCAAAGGTGCAGTTTCTGCTTCTGCAGACTGATTGTGAGGTTTTACTACCCTGACCCTAACCAACCCTAACCCTTACACACCGCATAAACCCAGCTGTCTACTGCCCCCTTCAGACTAACTCTACACACACTCAAACACCTCTGTCTGATAGAAGGACAGCTGCTGGCTGAACACAGAGAGAGTACAAGACTCTTGGTGGACAAGTCCAGCTTGGTGGAACAAATGATCAATCTTTCTTGAGATGCCAAACGAGACGCAGACCGTCATCAGGGTCCATTCATTTTTTGTCATTATTGTAAGTTTACTGTGTCTTTAAGAGACCAGATTTAAATGTTAAAAATATAAAGATATTTAATTAAAATTATTATATGATGCAAGTCCGAGCGTTCTCAGGAGACCTACTACAGAGTACTTCACAGCATTATTAAAGAAAACCTGAAAACTCTTCCTGCTGGTGAACTCATTTCAGTCAGTCATCAGTAAAGTGAGAGAACATGCTGTATGTGTGTTTCTGCAGTCCTCAGCCCTCTGTCCTGCATTCATTCACAAATACCCTGCAGAGTTCAATCGTGTCCTCCAGCTCCTCCCACTCTCCAAAAAAACATCTGCTTCTTTCTAAACGGAGCACACGTTCAGACAGACTCCAATCTAATGAGCTGTCAGACTGAACTCCTGAAGAACATTATAAAACATTCTGTAAATACTGACCCTTTACCAGAAATTTTCCAACGTTCTTGTCATTGTATTTTAATACCTCAGACTACATTCATAAGTGTTCCTTTTCTATTTCAGCCATATACTGTGAACTACAGGTATAGTGTTATTATCTATTAGCTCCACACTGTTTTAACTGAACACAACTACACACCAAGTGATGTATACTTCGAACTACACATGATGCTCATACTGTGTGTCTAATACACGCCACGAGCTGAAGAGCTGCTGCAGGTGATCTAAGCTGATATTTCTGTTATACTCTCAAACACAGAACAGTGCCGTGAACAGACACACATCTTCATATCTCCTCCTGTATTCACTTCTGTCTCGCTCCAGGGAAATAAAGACTTTTTTGGGGGGACAGGAGCCAAACAATAGGCTCTGCTGGACCCTTCATCCGCTCCAAACATCCACAGAACATTCAATCATCTCAGATCTGCTGCTTCCACAGAAGACCGCCGTACAATCAGCTCAGTTCTGACCACCAACAAATATCTAACCGTCTACAGTATATATAGAGAGAGAGAGAGAGAGAAAACGGTGCACAGAAAGAAAGAACAAAACAAAAAAAACTTGGTAGAATATTAAAATTAACATTTATTTTTTTCTTCAAAATGTAAAATTAAAACATTTATGAACATTTTAAATTTAATTGTTTATTAAGGTTTAAACAAAATAAATCAAGACATAATATGAAACAATCAGTAACCAAAATGATATTTTGTTTTTATTTTTAATTGTCTTTTTTAACTTAATTTTCTATTTTTAATTTTTATGTGCTTTAGTATTATTTTAAAGGGGTTTTGGCTTTTCTATTTAGCTTTAGCTGATGATTATTTTGTTTTAGTCATTTTAATATTGAAAACTTACTGGATTTCATTCATTTGGCATTTTTTAATTTCTCAGAGTAATGAAATTTAATGAACAGTAACAACTGCATTTTTTCTCAAAAGATTCATAATTTCTGAAAATGATTTGTTGACAAAGACTTGTTTATTATCCCCTGAAATAACATATTTCTATGATTTGACTACAGTGTTATTTGAACTGAAGGTATGTGTTGAATATCTTTGGATGAAAGTGTCTACTGAAAGCCAAACTGGAAATGCAATCTTTAGTTATACAGGGTGGGCCATTTATATGGAGACACCGTAATAACATGGGAATGTTTAGTGATATTAACTTCCTGTTTGTTGCCCATTAGTATATGTGAGGGGGGACACTTTTCAAGATGGGTGGTGACCATGGTGGCCATTTTATTATTTATTTATTAAGGTGTATCCATATAAACCCCCATAAAACGCTCAATCAGTCGTTTGTCAGGAACTCTATAAACATAGGTAACACAGCGACTCTAAATATAAACTAGAAGCATATGGAACGTAGGCAGCATATGGCAAAACCAGCATAGCTGAATTAAATATTAGCATCTCTTTCGCTCGCCAGCGACTCTTTTCATTAAGAAATCAGCCGGGAGCCCATGAGAGACTGAGCTGTTCTATTGGCTGGATCCCTTCATCCTGACAAATCAACCCATATCCCTTCTCCAATCCTTACAATACAACTACAGCCAATCTCGAAGCTGATAATACCACTGTCTGAAATCACACTAATATCTGATTCATATGTATTCATATATATATTTACACACAGAAGGGAAGAAATGATCCTCTGCTGATCTTCTACATTTGTTGACTGACAAAGGAATTATTGTTTAAACAGTGAGAGACAGAAAACTACAAAAATTAAAATGCAAATCAATTTTTTATGCATTACATAAATTAATGACGATCATCATCATCGACCTTCCTTCCTTCTGATAACAAAAATAAATAAATGTGTGAATAGTTATATCAAACCTGAAATAAACAGCTGATTATAATAATACAGTGAAGCAGAACCAATCAGAAATCCTCGATATTAAACAAAACATTCAGTGATAGAGTAAGATCGATCTCTCTCCCGTGTAGAGTATATGAAGGGAAGATTACACTGGTTTGATTACGATAAGACTAACGTAACGCGGGAGGAAAACCCCCCTGACCTGGACATGCACAGGGGAACTGGCTATTACAGAACACTCTCCACCGGACCGAGACACAGGATTTACTCATAATGCACAGTTTATCATGACAGACCGGTATGTGCTGCAGTGTGTGTATTTTTAGACCACTCCAGTGAAAGAGTGCTCTTGAGAACAGCTATAACCTGCCCATACACACACACACACACAAACACGTTTGTTTTGCTATAGCTGTGAGACTTTGACAGGTCAGTATAAAAACAATACAAGTCTATAAATAGCCCTACACCCTAAACCCTACCCATCACACACACCTTTCTGCATTTTTACTTCTTAACATAAACTTCATTCAGCTTTTTTTAATCATTTATTTCCCTTCTGAGGACCGAACAAATAACCTCACAAAGTCAAAAATGTCAGGTTTTACTATTCTTGTGGAGACACTTGGTCCTCACAATATATCAAAACACACACACAACCATATCTGCTGGGACAGTTGGTTAACTGGTTAGGAAGTAGGCCTGGTAGATGTTAAGCACTGCAGGGCTTTGCTCAGACGTCCTCACAGAAACACACAGAAGAAAACATGCCTGCCCGAGCAGAAGTGAATAAAGAGACACAAAACTCTACTGAGCCGCAGCTGCCGTCTATTCAGAGCGAGCTCTCCCGGAGGAGCTCAGGTACAGATGCACTTCCTGATTACACTCCCAGCAGAGACAAACACATCTGTTTTCTCACACAAGCTGTGCACAAAATCATGAAGCAAATGACCTATTGTTTGTGGAATACCTGAGGTGTCCTCTGAGAGTCCAGTCCAGTCCAGTCCGCATGGAGATGTTTCTCCTCATCTATTCTAACCCTTCACTGAATCCTGGAGCTAAACAACATTTCTGGTCACCCTGGCCACTTCACCTTTATTATGGCTTTAACCTACTTAGAGCAAAATTCTGCAATTACTACTATTTGCTGTAAAATGAATATCTGATGACTATGAAAGCTGTTTTTTTCTGATAATGATGTGTCACGAGAGCTCATGACCCACTGTAATTGAAGAAAAACTAACAGATGTGCTCTTAATGGATGAGTTCAGGAGTTAAAGAACACAAAGAGTCAAGTTTAGAGTAAACCAGTTCAACAAAACAAAAGGGTGAAATTTACTTGAACTCACCAAACTTCAGTGTGATTTAAAGGACAGTACGAATAAAAAAAAAGTGAGAATAAAACAACTCCAGGTCAATCAAACTAAATGTGTCTGTGGCAAACGTACTGAAAAAATAAAAAAATAAATAAAATAAAAAATACATTGCTTCTTACACTTTTCTCAACTAGGTGAAATGACCCGTGGGTGGCGCTAAAAGCACTTTCAGCTTCACTCAAAACTGATAAATGTGAATCTGTCAGTGTTTTATCACTCACAATTGTGTTTCTAACAATTCTTTCTCTGAAGTGTAAGATATTAACTCACAACTGCGAGAGAAAAAAAGTCTGATTTGTGAGAAAAGTCCCTTTTTATATTATTAAGAAGCAGAAACAGGCTTCTGTACTAAACTGTGAACTAAAACAAACGTGAGTTTTCTCCTACTTTGAGTGTTTGAGCTCACCTATCATACACAAGTGTGCCGTACCGGGTGCGCTAACGAGTACGTTTCTACAGCGGGAAAGGCAAAAGTGATCCAACTGTGAAAATCTATCAGTTTATGCCTGTGTGAAGCATCTTAAGAACGGTGTGAAAAACAGTGATTATTAATTGATAATCTGCTCTATAAACATAACGTGTGGAAAATAATAAAAACTAGTTTTCACTAGTGTTCACTTCAGCTGTGCTCTGCTTCATCACAGCCCGAACACAACTCAAGCAAGCTTTCTGAGATGGAGTAAACACTCTCTCTCTCTCTGTTACAAAGTGAACATTAGCGTTCTCATCTGAACACTCTCATGCCTGCGGCAAAAATCAGCTTCATGGTGTCCCACAGCCATGTTCATTCCCGGCCTACGGTGCTGACGTTCTGCTGTTTACTGAGCCCTCTTCTCCTCATCAACCAGAGAACATGAGTCAGAGGAAGCCCACGGGACTCAGGCCCACATTAGGACCGCTTCTGCCCTCATAACAGCAAACGAGCCAGAAACCATGAGGAGGAGAGCCAGCAGAACACACTACAGAGATGGCAGACCTCAGGGTTCTGTTTTATACCATTTCTCTGTGGATCAGTCCAGTATGGTCTGTGCTGGTGAATCCGTTTCACTGGTCAAGCGTGACAGACTGAGGCGAGTCCTTCAGCTTCACTTCAAAATAAACCTTCTAAACCAGGGGTCAACAAACCTAATCCTGGAGGGCCGGTGTTCTGCAGAGTTTAGCTCCAACTTGTCTGCAGGACCTCACTTGGTGAGCCCTGTTCTAAACTCTACATTTAAATACAATTAAAGGATAAATGTGGTGAAACACGGCACAAAGTTCACACTGCTGCCCATAAGCCCAAGCCAGAGAGCAGCACAAGTCTTTATCTCAGCACAGACACTGATAACACGACTACACTACAGACCTCTTCATCTAATATATCAGAAGAGGCTTATTTATTCATATTTAGAGTCAGAATGAAATGGAAGTCTAACAAATTATCAAAATAAAATAGAGGGCATGTCGAACAAGCGTTATGCCATTTTGGTAATTCCAAAACATTGTCAACATGGTCAAAAACATTGCCTGAATTGTTTATTATTTGAGGAAAAGACTTAATGCCAACTTTGTTGAGAAGAAAAAAAAACTAGATGCATGGAATAGAATGAAATTACAAACTGTTACAGTTACTGAGAAAAAAAAAAGTGAAATTAAATTAAAAAAGTCAAAGTTACTTATAAAAACTTGTAGTTCATAAAAGTTGTAGTTCATTAGTTAATAGTGGAACTGGTCCCTTATGTGTGTCTCAAAATATCACGTCTTTCCATTACAACTGGGAAGTTACATTTTTTATACTAAGAAGTATTACACATCTCAAGACCAACTCTCAGCAGCGATGCCCTGAAACGACGGCAGGATCAGTTCCATTAATACACCAAAACACCAGCTCTGTTGAAAGTCAGAAGAGTGTTTGAGGAAAAGACTGTTTGAAACAGAACTACAGTGATTTACTCTTTAAAGTGTCACTATTATGCCTTTTTAAAAAGTTGCTACTATTGTTGAGTCTCTTAAAACAGGTTTACATGTATGCAAGGTCAAACACTTTCATTTTCTCCAAAAGTAGATTTAATTTGACCTCATTTCTAAATGATTGGTAAACGACTCGTGTGAAGCAGCTCGAAGACTCAGTCTGTCTAAACCCTGTCTCTCCTGTATCTTACACCTGATAGTATATTATAATATAACATACACGTCTCCAATGACAAGCACTGGGTTAAAGAGATATTGGATTAAATCAAGCAAATTCAGTCAAGCAAAAGCTGTAGGCCTAACCATTACGATTAGGTGGGAAACAACTTCAAACAGAAAGAAACTCGTTCTGGTTATCTGTAAGGCTATGGAAAACTCTTTGCGTTGGCTACGGTGCGGTGAGGCAAAACACCATTAAAACAGATGGGTAAAGTCAATATATCTAGCATTTTTAGGTGTACCGTCCTTGGGTTATATTGCTCTCATCGTCATTACAAAGATTTCTAGGTTATTTTCATTTCAAAGTTTAAAAAAACAGCGCTGCAGAATTTGTCTTAGTACGATTAAATGCTGTATTTTATTAAAAGGCTGTGGACTGTCTGACACACTTACTGTCCGAAGTTTTACTGTTTTTTACTCATGATGTCAGACTGCTCTATCGCAATTATCTATCGTAATTACTTTATGTCTGATGCTTTTGCTAAAAACAAACATTTACAATTATGATCAATAGATGTTAAAAAACAAACTGTTCACCGAATGTTTTCTTAAAGAAAGTTTCCAGGACGGTTGCCTAATACGGGCCTGACAACGTTGCCTTCACTTAAAACAAACGTGATTCATTTTATTGAAGTTTTAGGGATGCGTATAAAACAAATAGCATTTCCACACTGCTGTGCAGCCTAACTTTGACATATGCACTTTTATGGACTTCAGACCCCTCCCATCTGAGAGGATCGGGGGTGGCAATAAACCCATTTGACTACGGTGTTTAGCCCTGGAAGGACACAGTGCGCATCCCAAAGTCGCTAAACATTCCTTGAAACGGTCCATAAAACCTTCATCAGAGCTTCATTTTTAACATAACACCAGACTGACGCGTACAAACGACATATTTCATCGATACGGATCATATAAGATGACACCCCGGGTTTCACGCATGACAATTTATGTTTCCGGATTTTTATTTTAAGACCAAAGGTATGGATATCATGTATTATTTTTTGTCATATGGTGCCCTTGTAGTGACTGTGCTAGGTGCTAACTGCTAACCACGCTTACTGTGGGAAAAGCTGACAAGCCAACCATATACTTGTGTCAAATATCAGAAATGATATACATGACAGACCTCACACTGTCAAACATTTCAGGTTTTACTGCCCTTGTGGGCACACACACACTGATGCCAGCCCGCAGCAGCCGCTCTGATCCCGGCTCTGTCTTCAATGAAGGCGAGGAAGAGACACAGAGCTCTTCTGTAATCATGTATTATTCATGAGACTCGTTATCATGCAGCACAGGGGCAGAGGAGTGCTTCTGTTCCTTACACATCTGCCATGATTTAGCTCATTCTAGGGTAAAAACTATAAAAATGTCAAGTGAGGCATCCGTCATGTTAAAATCCCAAACCCCTCCTCTGTGTGACTCTAGTCTGCAGTGATTGGTGTACTGGTCCCCTCTGTAATGTCTGATAAAGCGGGCTGCTTGTGTACAGCGTTACCAGGGAAACAGATATTCTCACGAGACAGCTAGTGGTGAAGAATGAATCTGCATTTTCATTCAGACCAGAAGATAATCACTTTATACATGCTGCGCTTTCAGTCTCCAGTCACTCACAAACCGCATGGAAGATCGTTTTCAGAAATACATAGCATGTGAAATATTAGTACAGTTCAAGAAAACTATATGTGAATATGTGTCAATGTTACTGTACGTGTATCTGCACGAGGACTCTGGATGTAGGCAGTGGTTTCTCACTTCCGCTCTTGTCGCCTCTTCTATCTTTTGCTGTTATTTTTGTTTACCATTTATGAACTTCTTTTGATGGGATTCTTGTCTTTTTGTTCTTTTATCAGTAACAGGTAGACTGTTTTTTATTAGTTCAGATTTTGATGAATTAGAGCGGAGCGAGGGAAGACTGACCTGTTCTGGGGTTATTTTTCAGTAAGAGCAGGTGTAGTAAGGAGTCTTTCTTAGATTTATTTTCATGCTCATTCGTTGGTGTATTACTTCTATTCCATGTGAACTGTTGCAGATCATTTGAGTTGAACTTAGTAAACGGAGGCATCTGTTGTGACTCTCTTCATTTAGTTTAGTTAGATTGTCTTTTTCTTAATTTAAGCGAGCCTTAAAATCACATGATCTTTCTAATCGATCCATTCTAATCTACTGATTTACTCTTCAACAAACACTTCTGATTATTACAGTTGCACTGTTTCAATTCCAATGTAAACCCTTTTTTTCTAAATTATTTGAAGAACAGAAAGTTCATTTATTAAACATTAACAAAGACAAAATCACACAAGAAAGTGTCAGAGGACTTTGGCCCACACTTTGGCTCGGTGGACAAAGATATTCCCGAAATAATACCATTTAAAAACAAAACCGCTTCTCAGCTCATCCTTTAAAAGAAGAGTATAAGATTCATGTTAGGAGTTACTAGAACACCATCATTCTGTTTCTTCTCCAGTCTACAGATTACTCAACCGAGACATGAAAAAGGTCTGAATGATGTTAAATTCATAAAGTGGAAGTATGGACGTATTCAGAGATTTTCATTCCTAACTCTTCACCTCTCTGTTCCTGCTCCTTCAGAGTCCAGCTGGACACAAGCTTACACAGAAAACACACGTGGCTTAGTGAAGATTATTAAATGCATTATTCATTCCGTCCATCTGTTCTCTGAAATCGTTACACGTCTCTCATTAAACACTAGTTTGACTAGGCTCTTGTTGTTCAGGGATTCTCAGTGAAGTCCACACAGCGCTGCAGCGGGTCAGCTCTTCAGCTGCCGGTCAGTGACCAGGAGACGCTCCGACTAATAAAATAACAAGACACTCTACAACGTGAAGATATGGGGAGGACACAATTTTTTTATCCCTTACTGCACGATTCACAGCAGTTCAATGAGAAATGTCCACTGAGTGGTGCTAAAACACAGGTTCAATATGTGAACCCTGCCACATTTTTATTATGTTGACATAGGTATGTATTGCAATGGTTCAGAATGGAAATATCGCTGGACAGTTAATGCTCATCACGTTTGATTTGGTGAAGGGAATATTTTCAACCCAAAACCTACCCCAATAGTACCCGCAGAACTATCATCTAAAAGTGTCAGTTCACCTTCCTTCTACACAGATTACAAACCATAGTTACACTAGATTCAGCTCATAGGGACTACTCTGTAGATACTCCTCACCAGAGGGACGTTATGAAAGTAATTACAGAAGACTAACTGGTAACATGAACATGAGGTTTGAGTCATCAAATACATGACACGATCTGTCTAAAAATAAACAGTGTGATAAATATTATTACGCATGCACCTTTTATTTCTCTGCCAATCTCACAATCCATACAGTCCACTTCCACTTTTGTTTCTGGCGTGTTTTACTAGACAATCAAATTAAGATGAAAGTGTAGAAATGATTGGCTTTTGTGCTCATTGTGAAGAAATCACTATATAACCAAACACGAACATTGTGCTTTCACAGGAGAGAAATCCGAATCAAAGGTAATGGCCTCTTACAGGAGTCGTCTTCTCTCTGTACTCCAGCTCTGATAGTTCCTCAGGCGGATCTGTTCTTGGTGATGTGTGTCAGGGTGGCGTAAGTAAACTCCATGATGCTCTGGCCTGAGATCCCCGTTATTCCCGTCAGCTCCTCCACGACCTGCAGCGCAAACACAACTCTCTGGACACTCTTGAAGAGAGCGATGAACGTTGAGACGCTTCACGGACTGAATCATGCCATACCTTCTCCCATGTTGAGATGTGATGAATGAAGGAGGCCACAGCAATGACTCCAACTCCCAGAAGCATGAAGTCCTCGGTCACAGACACAAACCTGGCTCTGTCACAGACACAAGACACTCTTCATGTCCCCCTGGGGTACCTGCTCGAGGTGAAGCGTGTGATTCACGCGTCACATATATTAACCTGCGTGAAGGAGAACTCAGCGCTGATAGGAAATGCTGTGTGGTTGCTAAGGTCATTTATTATGTTGCTAGGCAGCAGTTCAAATGTAACTCACTCCAGCGGTTGAGCCAAAAGACGGAGCGGTGAGAAATATTTTAAAAGTGCCAGCACTTACATTTCTGAACCCAGTTTAGATCAGGTCACTGAAAACGTCCCATCACACAATAATCTCATGGACTGAACAAAGACTTTTGAGAAGACGTTGTTTTGACTTCATTTATTTAATTATTTAACTACATGCTTCAGCTCAAAGAACATTAATAGAGAGAAAACATGCAGGAGACTGAACCTTTGCTCATGAGAAGGCCTGGAGCATCCGGTGGTGGATATGAGCAGAGCGTGGTAGATCTCTGACCTCTGCAGGTAAACAAACCTCAGAACACACACACACAGCTGATGGAGCTGAGCCACAGGAACCCTCGCTTCATTACGACCTGAGAGGAAACAACACACACACACACACTCATGTGTTCTGGGGTGTCTCTCTCTCTCTCACACACACACACTCATGTGTTCTGGGGTGTCTCTCTCTCACACACACACACACACACACTCATGTGTTCTGGGGTG
>JAUYWG010000006.1:267405-295076 GCA_034779775.1 Enteromius afrohamiltoni
TCCTCTGTGGCCCTCTCCGGCCATCGGCAGCGGGAACCTTCCCCCGAATACTAATGTTCCCACCCGGACCTTTTACGTCCAAGCGTTTACAGTGTTTACTACCTTTTGTCTTCCCGTGTTTGATTTCCGCCTGTCTTTGTTTTCCGCCTTTTGCCGCCTGTCCCGATCTTTTGCCTGTTCCCTGACTACGAGTATTGCCTGTCCTGTATCATACCTGTCTGCCTGTGTAACGACCTTTGCCTGTACGACTCCTCTAATAAACATTGTTGCAAGATGGATCCACATGACTCCCGCGATTCGCAACAGTATCAAAAAAATTCTCCATTTGCATCAAAAAAGTCATGTAACTATTCGCTATGAGACAGGATAACTTGAATGATCTTGTCCACACAGGAACTATAGGTTATGGTCATTCCGAAATGGATGAGCAAAGTCTGTTTTCTAAGTATTTCTGTATAATAATTACACAACTTACACAACTGCGTTCCCAAACGGCAGCACCTGCCTTCAAAAGCTTTGTGTTTTTTGTGTTTCGTCCAACCCAGTCTCAGGGCAATATGTACATATTTTACGAGGTGGCTAATTTGTACAAATTCATACAACCTGGCTCATACGAGTTGGCAATTCTTATGAATTTGAATGAAAGACCTACACCTAACCCCGCCCCTGAACCTACCCGTCACTGGGTTTTAGACAAATTGTACAAAATCGTATGGGTGAGGTCGTACCAATTTGAACAAATTAGCACAATTTTTTCATAAGAATACATACGAATTGGTCATGCGACTGTATTGGTTTCGTCTGTTCTCTATGAGGTGCAAGCTGCCTAATTTCCCTTTATCATACCATATATGAAAATTATTGTATTCAGTGCCTTCTCTTATATTCTTTTTGATATTTAGTGCCACAGTTTACCAGAAAATTACTGTTATTGCTATTAATAGCGTTTATTGTCTGTTTGATTATGTAATTAAGCATGATTTTCACTGTACATTTCTGCCATATGGACATCAAGTTGACAACTAGTCACCACTGGTATTCAAGAAATCAACAGATAGGTCTGTGATTTGTTATACTGCTTAACCCTACAATTATACCCTTTATTATTCACCAATATCCTATTACTACTGTTTCATCTGAGGAAGAAAGCAAAATGCATGACAAAATGGACGTGTGGTGTGAGAGTAAGAAATTAGATCAACTGAGAGTTGGCAGCCCTGTCAGATGTAATCAGATGTGGTTCTTGTTTTGAAAAGTCACTGCACTTTATTAAACAGAGTCAAAGGATTACCCTCCTTAGGTCCACCATCAACACGGAATGCCCAGCGTCCCGGCACAGACACATTGGTGGAGTTGAAGAGCATATTTTCATCAAGCACAGGGATTGAAAAGTAATTTGTGGAGTTTACTGTGCCATAGCCAGCCTAAGGAAAAATAAATCAACCATGAAGGCTTTGCAGCACAAGATATGTAGAAGTTCTCTAATATTATCTTAGTGCCAGAATTCAGATTTATGATTCTTATTCTTTCTGACCTGAAACGGTTGATTCGTAGAGGAGATATTTCCGTAGTTCATCATGACAAAAGACAGAGAACCACCAGAGACCAAAACAACTTGAAAAGATGAACTCTGTTAAAAAAACACGAAAAAAAATCTTGAATAGAGAGAGTAATTTGGTCTTTATGCTTTTTTTTTGCATTGGCATAATAAAAAGTAATTAATCTTCATCTTTTATGGGCTTTAATCATCATAAACAATTTTCTTCTTAGGTTCCCTTAATAAAGTGTTTATAAAGGTGTTCTAAAATTACTAATAATTAATTTACAAACGTATTATAAATCATTGATAAGCAGTTGAAATGCATAAATAAAAGACTGATGTTAATGTAATTCCTGAATTATGTCATGGTGCAGCAAAAATGTACTTTTATACTGAGACTAAAGGGTGTTGTATTTATGGTTTTCTCATTTATATCACATGACTTGTGTCACATTTCTTATAACAAGTTCAGGATGCCCATCTACAGCTGGGGCGAGGTTCATAAAAACATAACCATGACTTAACCATTCATTTTTAATATTAGTTACGTGTGAACCTTAATACAAAGAACCATTTATTAAAAAAGTATAAACATAATAATTAATAATCATTTATTAATAATCATTTATTAATGAGTTATAAACATTAATAGCATCCAAAAGTGAACCTTGATTTAAAATGAGCACCTATTTAACATTAATTGATGAGTTAAAAAAACTGGTAATTGAACAGTAACACATAGCTTACCGATTGTCTGTTGTTATAATACGGCACTTTATCCCAAGTAGCAATGAACAGCCATGAGGCAGTGAAGTTCAGATTAGGAAAATACTGGTTTATGTTGTTTGAAGCTGCTTTTAAGAGTACACCACTTGTGATCTGACGATAGGAGATTGTTCCACTGAGAGTGTTGTCCATATCTGTCCAAAGTGGAGCAATGATGTCTCTTTTGAGTTGTGACTGCAAATTACTGGGTTTCGGCTGTGAAAGAGGCCCGTCAAAAGTCAAGTGGCCATCGTTATTAACCTGAAACAGAGGTAAAATAAAATTTTAAAAGAGCTTTGGTATTACAGAATAGGGCTTTTAAAACAATTTAAAACAACTTAGTCAAAATGTAATTTCTGTTCTAATCAATAATAATAACAAAAAATAATACTATTCTTTATAAGTATTGATGTTAAAATAATGAAATGTTACAATTTAAATCAATTTTTATTTTATTTTATTTTTTACATTTTTTTATCAGTCTGCAGAAGTATGTTGACCAGGAGGGGACGTCTTCAGTTCACTTAGTTGTGTTGTGGCCATAACATGTTATCACGTGGGAAAATGATAATATAACGTGGCCATGATATATTAATTTGTGGGAACGCCTTATTAACTCGTGGGAATGTAATATTATGTTGTGGCCACAAGATTATTTTGTCGAGGTAATGACATCCTTTTGTCATGGCCTCGAGATGCTATGTTGAGGGAACAACATCCATTTCTCATAGCCACGGCTTCTTATGTTGAGTGAACAACATATTTTTGTCGTTGCCACGAGTTTATTGCATAAACAAACATGGTCATAGCAACCTGGTATTATCAGAGATGGATTTATTATTATTTTATTTTAAATTAAGAAATTATTATAAGAATTATTATAGATTATTTCATAATTTCTTTTATTTTATTTTTTTGTATAATATAAATTGGTGTGAACTCACACCACAACAGTAAAAAACAGAAAAGAGGAAGGAGGGCAGAGGCTTAGGTGGAGGGCATGGTGCTGGTGACAGTCATGATGATTGAGAATTCAGAGACCAAGACCACGGTGGAACTGACGCTGGAAGGTACCAAGGGGGAAGCTTTGGATGAAGGACACCCGGTAGCTGAACCACGGAGGTAAAACCAGGGTGAGGGGAGGAACCAGCAGAGCAGAGAG
Source organism: Enteromius afrohamiltoni (assembly GCA_034779775.1). Classification (NCBI taxonomy): domain Eukaryota; kingdom Metazoa; phylum Chordata; class Actinopteri; order Cypriniformes; family Cyprinidae; genus Enteromius; species Enteromius afrohamiltoni. The sequence continues at coordinate 270,873 of JAUYWG010000006.1, forward strand.
CCAGTTTAACTTAATGTCCAAAGTACTGGGTACAAGAATTCATCAAGCAGAGATTTAGCTTATCATTAACCTTTTCAGTTGCACTGTTCAGCAAGAAAGGAGATGTTTGTGTTTTACCACTCCACACTGAGAGGGCAGCGCTTCTGACTGGCTCGTTGGAGGGAATCCCGGCACTTCTGGTTGGCTACAGTCTTCTTGATGTCTATAGGATTTTCCTGCCAGTGAATCGTTGTTGCCTTGGCGACGGGAATGGTGGGATGCTGGTCAGGCTGTTCTTGGAAGTTCTTCTGCAAGTGAGTTTCATTTTTGGAATTTCAGCAGAGTTAGATGAGCTGATTCGGTGAGTTCTTGAAATGCGGCAAAGTGCGCAGATGTATTGCGCACTGGCGAAGATCTGTCACACAACAATGTTTCTGAAGTTTGGTTGATAAGTGTATGAGGTTTATAACTTCTGTCTAAAATATCATTCATTCACACCAAGAAATAAATTAAGCTGTCAGCTTCCATTCAATATCAGATTCAGGAGTTAAAGGGATTTGCCAAAATCCTGACCGCACATCTAACTTTGTGAAAACTTTGGCGTCTGACATCATAGCCATAAAGCAAATAAAATGTGACATTCTCTCTTCACCGCTGCGTTCAATGGTGTGAGATCCACACAGATTCTCAGTTTGTTTTTCGTTGGTTTTGGCACAACTACCATCCCTGAACACCAGGCTGTGGGCTCAGTCACTTTTGATATGACTCCCATGCTTTCCATTCTCTCCAGCTCTTCGTGCACCTCGTCTCTGAGAGGTAGTTGTACTCTGCGAGGACTTGACAATGCATACGGTATAGCCCCTTGTTACAGCTCTGAAATTGACTCAGTAAACTAGACTTAAGGCTTGTATAACTGGCAATCCTAGAAGTGGTTGCATTAATCCAGCGACAACATATAAAGGTTGCTCTGTGTATCTGTCCATTGCGCTCAGTTTTCCCTGAAAGCATCCTATTACGTCCAGCAAATGTTTTCCTGGGCCTACTAGCCTTTTCAAAAGTTTATAAAGCTTACCATGTCTCTTGAGGTCAAATAATCACATCCACGCCAGTATTCAGCTTGAAACTGATGGCAGCTCCATTTAAAGTGACGTTTTGCATGTAGATATTTCACCTAAGAAAGCATAGTCCTGCAAATCACATTTCGTCAGTCAGCTAATCGGGTGAGTGAAAAGACATCTCTCATCATTTCTATTACAATCAATGTAAGAGATCAAGAATTTGTTACCTCCGCCTTCATAGACTCAGGAGCTGAGGGTAATTTCATAGATCGAGGTTTTGCTAAGCACTGTGGTATTTTACTCTTTCCATGTGGTCTGCGGGTGGCTGTGGCAGCCTTAGATGGACGTCCACTAGGTACTGGCCAAGAGACTGCGGTTACCGAGGATCTAACCTTTCACCTGGGAACCCTGCACCAAGAGACCATACGGCTCTTCACTATTGACTCACCCATTCACCCTGTAATCCTCGGTCTGCCTTGGCTGGAACGACACAACCCAACCATCTCATGGAGAGAGCAGAAGATCACGCAATGGTCACCATACTGCCTCCAACACTGCCTCAGAGGTCTCACTGAAACCCCGACACACACGCCCGAGGGTCACGTCACGGAGGTAAAAGAATCAGAGCACAAACACTTACCACCCCAGTATCATGACCTCAGGGAAGCCTTCAGTAAGGAGAAAGACACCACCTTACCTCCACACAGAACCACAGATTGTGCCACATTGTGTCTTCTACCCGGGACTACACCTCCCAGGGGAAGAATTTTCCCACTATCACAACCAGAAACCAGTGTATGCAGAACTATAAACACGAGGAACTACACAAGGGGTTCATTCGGCCATCTACGTCCCCCTCCGCCGGATTCTTTTTTGTAAAAAAGAAGGATAGTACCCTACGACCCTGCATAGATTACCGTGGCCTGAATGAGGTAACAGTTAAATTTCGCTATCCCCTACCACTAGTACCATCAGCCCTAGAGCAACTCAGGAAGGCTCGATACTTCACCAAACTCGACCTGAGGAGCGCCTATAATCTCATCCGTATCAAAGAGGGCGACGAATGGAAAACTGCATTCTCCACAATCACAGGGCACTACGAGTACCGGGTGATGCCCTTCGACCTGGCCAACAGCCCATCTGTCTTCCAAGCCATGGTAAATGACCTATATAGAGACTTACTGAACCGTCAAGTACTGGTCTACATAGATGACATACTGATATATTCAGAAGATCTCACCATGTTCAGCATGTTTGCACTGTCCTGAAGAGGTTGATCCAGCACAAGCTGTACGCCAATCTGCAGAAGTGTGAATTTCACCAGACCCACATTGCCTACCGGGGCTATATCATAAGCGCAGATGGGGTGATGATGGACGAGCAGAAGGTGAATGCAGTCGTGAACTGGCCAAAACCCTGCACCATAAAAGATCTACAATGCTTTTTAGGCTTTGCAAACTTTTATCGACGCTTCATTAGGGGCTTCAGTCAGATTGCGGGTCCCCTTACCACCATGACCCACAAGGGCCCCATTGTCCTCCGCTGAGCCGAAGCTGGTGAGCAGGCTTTCCAGAATCTGAAGGAGCATTTCACAACTGCCCCAATTCTCCGCCATCCGGAACCCGGAACTAGAGTTTATCGTAGAAGTAGACGCCTCAAACTCAGGAATCGGGGCAGTGCTTTCTCAGCGGCACGGCAGTCCACACAAGCTGTACCCATGTGCGTTTTTTTTTTTTTGCAAGCTAACCACCGCTGAACTAAACTACAACGTCAGAGACAAGGAATTACTGGCTATGAAATGCGCCCTAAAAGAATGGAGGCACTGGCTAGAAGGATTCAAACTACCCTTCGTAGTTTTAACGGACCACAGAAACCTAGAGTACATTCAATCTGCCAAATGCCTGAACTCCCGCCAGGCCAGATGATCTTTGTTTTTCACCCAATTTCATTTCAAGGTTACTTATCGTCCAGGCACAAAGAACGGTAAAGCGGGCGCCCTCTCACGCCAATTCGAGGTTCCATCACCTAACGCAGACCCAGAGATCTTACCCACCCCCGGTTCACTGGGACATCATGGCAGAGATTGCTGAGGCTCAAGTCCAAGAACCAGCACCCCAACAAGGCCCACCAGGAAGGGAATACGTTCCAGAATCTCTTCGGGTCCCTTTCAGTGCGTACTCGGCTTCCAGCCTCCTCTGTGCCCCTGGTCAGGAGATCCGACCAACCTTCCTACCTTGAATCACTGGCTTCAACAAAGTGAGGAAATGTAGAATAAGGCTCATGTACATCTTCGGTGAGCTGTTCGACGCTATACACAACAAGCAGATCGTCATCGGCACCCCAATCCGCCCTATGAGCCTGGACAATGGGTCTGGTTGTCCACCCAAAATCTACGCCTGCGGCAACCCTGCCGAAAACTGACTCAGAGGTACGTGGGTCCTTTTCAAATAGATAAACAGATAACCCCAGTATCTTATCGACTAATATTGCCTGCCCAGTATCGTATCTCATCAACTTTCCATGTGTCCCTGCTCAAGCCCGCTGATGCCCCAGAAGGAGAGAGGGACCAGGATGAGCCGGAGAATCCCCCCCTGGTGAGCAACAACGAGGATACTTACCAAGTCAACGAAGTCCTGGATTCGCGACGTCGGGAAGAGTGCTGCAATATCTTATCGATTGGGAGGGATTCGGTCTAGAGGAGAGATCATGGTTAATGCTCAGGACATCCTTGACCCTACACTGACGGCCACATTCCACCGTGACCATCCCGACCGACCAGCTCCCAGGCCTCGTGGTAGACCCTGACGTCGTCGATCAGCTCACTTCAGGAGCCGCTCACGGGGGGGCTCTGTAGTAACTTCGACTTCTGTGGCTCACTCCAACCGCCAGTTCCCACCTGGACCCAATTCCATGGAACACTCAATCACTTCTGCGACAGGTGTTCGCGGTTTTCAGGATTACTTAAAGCCCCGCTTTACTGAAGTCAGTCGCAAAGTTTTGCTCTGCTTTCAGCACCAATTCTAAGCGTTGTTTCATTGCATTTCGGACTGCCTACCTTTGACTTTGGACTGCCTCTCTACATTGTTCCTGTTTAATGGTAATTGATCTCTGCCTGTTTCTGACTGTGTTTGTAATAAAGTTGCGTATGGATCCTAAGATGTCTGACTCCGAGTCATCACATGTATAAATAATGATTAAAAGGCATTTACTGTATCTTTGGTGAATCGTTACTATTTAATGCCCGAATGTGGATCCTTAATTTTATATATTTTTTTTACATTGTAAATAACACATAACATGCCTTTACTAAAGGTTACGTTAATCTTAAGCTTGTGCTTAACTAATGGATAATTAGTTTAATAATAATTGCTAATGTACTTATACTTATTCCTTTTTCATTATGGATATTTTATGAATATTTTCTGAATGCACTGTACATAAACACAAACACACAAACAGTATACACAGAATATGAAGACAATGCTCTTACATAAGTCTTTTGGTAAACACGTCCAAAATATACAAAGGGTTTTCGTAATAATATTTTTGGAGAGCTTCCATCATCTGTAGAGGGACTCCTAATGTCTTCATTTCCAAATGGGAAGAAAAGGTCTGAAAAAATAAATTTGAGAGGGAAAATTACTACAGTGACATACAACATAATTCAATGATTATGTAACAAATGTTGCTACATGTCACTTTGTTTGACAGCTTATCCACGGACTTGAGGCACATTGTACTCAAAAATAGAATGAACTTGTTATATTTGTTAAGTTTACAGAAGTTGGGTTGCAAAGGTTTAATCAATCTGCTCGAGAACAATTTGTAATTAAAAACTGATCACAGATATTGATTATAAATGTAATTATATATATGATTATTTTGGAAATCCCATACTTTCAATTTTTCGTTTATTAGGGACCAGGTATCACATAGGAATTACACTTTGGCCGATAGTAAATCCACGAGCACAAACTCGTCAGTTCTGAATTTTACTGGGGTGGTTATAACAAAGTGGTTATAATTCCTTTAAGTGAGCTGTGCCTGCATGCTTATAACAAAAAATGTATGTTTCCCTATAACCACAAGAGCTACACTGTGTTAAGCCAGTGACAGTGAGAAATCTGAAGCCACTCATATGGTTTCTTCATTAATGCTTCAGTGTGATCTGTCCTGAATGCAGATTTGCAGAAATACCACTACAAAATAATCTACTTGAAGGTAACACTTTCTAGAAAGCATTTCTATTCTATTTATAATGCATTATAAGGATATTCTTAAGGCATTAAAATGAATGTATAATGCATTATAAATAACTTTATAATATGTTGCATCATCTCAAGAATCTCTTGTAAAGTTACAATTAATTATATTTCTCAGTTATAATGCATTATAAATCTCATCTCAGCATGTTACTTGTGTTACTTTACTTATAGCAGACAAATGCCACCTATAAGTAATAATAATAACAATAAAAATATGCATATACATATGCAAGCTGTTTATTTGAAGGCAGAGACATGACAGAGGCAGAATCAAAGGCAGGCAAAAGATCTCGGTGATGTCGATAAACGAACAAAACTTTGCACCGATCAGCGATCGTCCAATTCCTTTAAAAGCCGAGATAACAAGCCGCACCTGGGGCGGAAATCCCAGAGGTGCGTGGTTCAAATGAGTCCGGGTAGGAACATTAATATTCGGGAGAAGGTTCCTGCTGATGATGGTCAGACAGAGCCATGGAGGATCGCGTCATAACAGAGCCGCCCCTCTCACTTCAGAAGCCGCTCACATAGGGGGGGCTCTGTTATGAGGCGATCCTCCAAGTCTACTGCAGGGTCGCTCTGGGTGGTTGCGGTGGAAGATTTCAGTGAGAGCCGGATCTAGAATGTCCTGGGCCTTCATCCAGGATCATTCCTCCGGTCCATAACCTTCCCAGTCAATCAGATACTGGAGTGTACGACCCCGACGCCTGGAGTCCAGAATTGCGAGTTCCTCCTTAATGTAGGTATTCTTACTCTCCGTTTCTGGCTGAGAGAGAGGTAATATATGGCCCTTGGGAGGAGTGCTCCAGGTAGGAGTTCTATGGAAAAGTCTGTGCTGCGATGAGGTGGTAATTGTGTGGCTTTGATTTTGCTGAATGCTTCTCTTAAATCTCGATATTCTGCCGGCAGATTCCCCTCTGTGTCCTCTTGTGGCATCTGAAGCTTGGGACGGACCAGGCAGCTGGCTCGGAGATGGCCTGGTTGTCCGCAGTACAGACAGAGGTAATCTCGAATCCGACGGACACACTGCTCCTGGGTGAGGTGCGTTTATCCGATTTGCATAAGCTCTGGTTCGGATCGCATTGGCATGGGGTTGGTGAAGTGTGTGGTTGGAGCGGGACGGCCTCTTGGGGATCGTAGCAGGTTATCGATAGTGGATAGTGGATAGTGAGCTCCATTAATTGTTTGATCATTTTACCATGCTAACTCAGACTGCAGTTCGTGATTCAAGCCCCGTCGATACATTGCTTTGAGAGGTTCTGCGGGCCAGCCGGTCTGGGCAGCAAGAGTGCGGTACTCAGCAGTAGTGGTATTCCCTTTTTTGAATCCAAGCAGTTCCTCGCTGGGTTCTTTGCCTCCTATGGAGTGATCGAACACTTCACAAAATTTCTGAAGGAAAGCCTGGTATGTGGGGAAAGTCATTTGTTGTCCCTCCCAGAGTGCAGTAGCCCATTCCAACGCTCTGCCTGTGAGGAGGGAGCCACCTTGCTGTCGTCATTGGTATAACAATTTGGCTGCTGGTTAATATAAATGGAACATTGCAGCAGAAATCCTCTGCACCTCCCTGGTGCTCCATCATATTTCTCAGACATTGATACTTTGGCTGTGGGGTTCGAAAACACTTGAGTGGGTGGTGGAGTTACAGTGAACGTGACTGCAGGCGCAGCAGCAGCAACAGCAGTAGCAGTTATGGCGTGTGTTTGAGCCAGAGCAGTAACAGACAGATTTAATGCTTGCAAGGAATGTACCATCTCACCCGATAAGCGTTTCAACTCCTCGAGCTGCTGCTGGTGTGTAGAGAGGACGGACCCCTGGCGTGACATTTCGTGGGCAAGTTGAAAAACAGGCGAGAATCACAGATCAGAAAGCAGTCCAAGTAATAACAAAAGGCAGTCCAAAGATATCCACAAGAAGCGCTCGGTGATGTCAATACACGAACAAAACTTTGCGCCGATCACAATCGTCCGTTTCCTTTACAAGCCGAGATAACAAGCCGCACCTGGGGCGGAAATCCCCGAGGTGCGTGGGTCAATTGAGTCCGGGTAGCAACATTAATATTCGGGCAAAGGTTCCTGCTGATCACGGTCAGACAGGGCCACGGAGGATCACCTCATAACAAATGTGTACACATAAACATTTTTATAATCAGTATTTTGATGATACCCTTTAGACAGCTGTTGATAAGTAACTCTGCAACTGCATGTCAACTAGCCTTCGTTAAAGTATTATTAATGTGTCTGATAAATATATGCTAACACTTTATTTTGATGGTTACTCCGCAGACATACTGATGCTTTTCTAAGAATGTGAACATTCCAGTCTACTAATACTCAGTTGAAAGTATTAGCTTGCTCACATTAGCCTCAATATTAGCCTCACAGGAAACATTAAAATAACACTTAATAACACAAATAACACCAAAAGATCAAGCCTTTATAAATTAATTAGATTTAATATGGTGTTCATTGTGTGTTACAAATAATCATACTCTTAGAAGTTATAAGCACAAATACGTAAATATTATAACGTTTTATAGTTGTCACGAATCCGGAACTTAAATACTTCTCAAAACAAGGTTACTGGGCGGAGCCATATTAGTGGTCATGACAACATACAATGTGAGTGGCAAATTCATAATTAGAGTCCGGGGAAAGTAAACGGAGACAAACACACACAGTCCGCTGGGCGCTGTAGTGCCATCCATCCAGCTGATCGTTACAGGTAAAGTTGTATCATGCCAATTATAAAACAAACAATTAGAAGCCAATTCGGAGTTAAATTTAGTTCCAATTAAAAAATAAATACATAACAGGCTACGTTCACACAGGAGCAGAATATATATATAATATTTTATTTACCAGTATGAGTCTCGAAATGACTCATTCACACAGTGAACACACACATTCTGTCTGTATGAACGTGCAATGGGAGTCAAGCCCGTGTTCCTTAACAGTAACCATAGCGACAGTGATCAAAGATCGTGACATCCATAAACTGAAAGTCTTATCACTTTTTGACAGGACAAGAGTCCAATTTAGCCGCAAGTTCTTTCTTCACATTGTCATTAACTGACAGCAGCTTTTACATTTGGGTGGAGAGAGAAGCATTTGAATCATGTGGCGTGCACAGAACACAAAACTGAAGGGGGAGTGGCTCTGGTGAAAAACCTGATGGATTAAAACTTTCAGGTCACACGCAGCTTATTTCTCCGTCACTGTAAGTTACCAAAAACGCACATAAAAACATGCACTACATGATAGATGTGCATTTGTGTGGTAGAGCTGCTCTCTCTCACAGTGAATGACATGACAGACAACTAGTTGTTCAGTCCTGTTCCGTTCACATAGCGCATGTATTCTGAGAATGCTGTTGTGAGTCCTGAAAATTTACTGGTGTGAGTTTGGTGACAAAATGCGGTTGTCACACCCGTAAATAACCAAATTGTCACTAGATTTTTGCGTAGCTTAGAGTGTCAAATCATACCACTGTACTTTGAAGCCAGAATGCATATTTTAGACTGGCCTTCTATTGTGGCCAAAAATCATGCTGTCTAATAGGCATCTTGATGGCCAATACCTGTGAGGTGGATCGATTATTTTTGGCAAAGAAGTGCTGACTAACATAGATTTAGACAGATTTGTGAACAATATTTGAGAGAAATAGGCCTTTTGTGTACATAGAAAAAGACGTAGGTCTTTTAATTCAGCTCATGAAAAATGGGGGCAAAAACAAAAGTGTTGCATTTATAATTTTGTTCAGTTTATTAATATTCTATGTATTATTAAATTACTGTACCAGTTTGGTCTAATGCCCTGTCAATTCGAAATGCCCATCGACCTGTGACATTGACATTGCTTGTATATGGAAGATATGTAACATCAGAGACAGGAATTAAAAATAAATCCGTTGAATCACTTGTGTCATAGCCGGACTGTCAAAGATAACAAAAAAAAAAAAGTAAAACAAAATCAATCATTTATCATGTAGTGATAACAGTAATTTATTTCAATAAGCGTATTTTCAAACTACTTTACCATAAAACTTTGTGTGGTTGGGGCAATACGACCATAATGCATGAGTGCAAATGACATGTTTTTGCCAGACACCAAAACCACTTGAAAGGTTGACTTCTGGAATAAAAGTGCAAAAGTATATAAATGCAAAAGCTTAATGGGATACTACTTCCTTATCACAACTTTTTTATTTTTAATTTTTATTTTACCTACATTATCTGGTCACATATACAGATTTTAGCTAATTGTGCCAGCAAAAATTGTCTCTTGTCCATAATCTATGTACTAATTCAATGTAATTCAGATTGGCTGCACAACTGAAGAGTTTGTTTGAGTGGTGCCCTCTACTGTACAGACTCAAGTAATATTTTAATTAATATACAACATTTGCCCCAACACTGATAAAGACCAACTTTAGTGTTTATAGACACCAAAAGATGTTGGGATTAAACATGTTAAGATACCACATCAAAGTACTTAAATAATTCTTGGAATAGAAAAACTGAAAGTCTTTCAGGAACTACCAGATGTAAGTAAGAATAATAACGAATACCTTACCGATTGTCTGTTGTTAAAGTATGGTACTTTATCCCAAGTGGCAATGAACAGCCATGAGGCATTGAAGTTCAGATTGGGAAAATACTGGTTCACGTTGTTTGAAGCTGCTAGTAAGAGTCCACCACTGGTGACCTGACGATAGGAGATTGTTCCATTCAATCTATTGTCCATGTCTGTCCAAAGCGGAGCAATGATGTCTCTGTTGAGTTGTGACTGCAAATAGTTAGGTGCCGGCTGTGAAAAAGGTCTGTCAAATGTCAAATGTCCATTGTTATTAACCTGAAACAAAGATATACATGATCTGGTTTACTTAATAATTAATATCATACAATGTATGCAATTTGCAACTTAACTAGGTTTGTGACCTGCATAAAGCATTAAAAATAATAATAATAAAGAACAAAAAATGGTCTGCAACAAAAAAACTATTCATTTAGTTAAAACTCTAATTATCTTGAAGAGCACAGTGAGTGCATTAATGAATTTGTAATAATTTCAAATAATTACAAAAACTGGATTGCTCAAGATGTCATGAAAGTAAAGCCGCCGCACTGCCATAGTGGTATTCCCCACTGTTCCCATACATTACATTGAATTAAAGGGTTTGTTCATCCAAAAATTGTATCATTAATTACTCACCCTCATGTTGTTGCAAACCTACAAGACCTCTGTTCATCCTCTGAACAAAAATTAAGATATTTTTGATATTTTTCAATGCGGCTGCTTTGAACGTTTTTTTTCAGTGCTTTGAAACTAGACGGTCATTGGATAAATGCTGCGATTATGTCCCGCCCACGGACACTCAGCGTCTCTGGGGGTGAATGAGGAGCAAATAAGGAGTGGGCTGGCCTGGACTCCGAGCTTCTGCATGATGATTGGAGGGTCTTTCGAAAGATTGCATCTCCTTTTGACTGACAGCGATTTTGTACTATAAGGAATTGCTGAAGCTATTCGCGCTCAGTCCCATCGCGGATTTCTCAGGTTCAGTCGAAATAAAAACTGCTGCAACCTATTTCTTTATATTTGCTTGGCGAAATTGCTTGATTTTCATCATACATTCACACATACATGCTCACTGCCGGTAAGGAATAGTAAGATGGGGGATCGAACTCTTCCGGTGGCTTTACTGCCTATTGACAGTTTAGAACACAATGAGCGATCCAGTCATTATATATATAGATCAGTGATCCAAACACAAACATCAATCCAAACAGTTACCAAAATCAATGGGAAAATCCAAATAATATTTTTATAAGAGAAGACACAGTCTTTTTGCGACATATGGGATTCAGCTTACGGTACTTCCCATTCATTCCTATGGTATCTGTAAACGATTGAGTGACATACAACTCTGACTGGAATTCAATGACATCAAGGCTGTAATGAGATTGGTTATTTAAGGACATGTGATTCAAGTTGACTGTTATGCTTTCTACAATCGTAAATATACAGACCGTCTCATCTCCCTAAAGTAAAAAAATCTCTGACCTCCATGTCGAAAAATTGTGCTAAACGGTACCTTGAGCATCAAAAAGGTATGCCAAGTGATCCTGACCAAGCAGCAATATGTGACAAGTTGGTAGTGAGAATGTGTTGGACACACACACACAAACAATTTATGAAGGCAATGCTCTTACGTAAGTGTTTTGATAAACATGTCCAAAATATCCAAAAGGCTTTTCCAGTAATATCATTGGAGAGCTTCCATCATCTGTAGATGGACTCATTATGTCTTCATTTCCAAATGGGTAGAATAGGTCTGAAAATATAAAATACAAAGAGAGAGAAAGAGAAAACAATACTATAGTTACTTATATTATTTGATTACAGTTATATAATACAGATGTAACAAACCGCTCCTCTGTGGCCCTCTCCGACCAGCAGCAGCGGGAACCCTCACCCGAGTATTAATGTTCCCACCCGGACTCTTTTGACCCTCGTACCTAAGCGCTTCCGCGCCGGCTTTTCCCGCCAAGGTGGACTATAAAAGCTCAGACTTTTGCGCAAACTAGTCACGAAGTTTCGATTTGCCCTCTGCTGGCTCTCTATCGCCGCGGACTTCGGGAGGATTTACAGGCTGAGCTGGCATGTCGAGGGGAGGATCTCGGTCTCACACAGTATATGGACCTAGCTATTAAAACCGATCAGCTCATGCGATCCCAGAGAAGCCGGCGCCTCCCTTCCGCGGCTGTCCCCGTAGCCGCCGTCCCAGTGGCCGGACCCATGAAGATCGTCGCCGCGTGTCTCACGCTGGAGGAGCGTGAACGCCGCATGGAACAGGGGCTTTGTCTCTATTGCGGAAAGCCAGGCCATCTCCGCGCTACCTGCCCCGTGAGACCAACACGCACCAAGGCATACCGGGTGAGCACTCTCTCTCTTGATACCGCTATGAAGTTGGATGTTGAGTTGCATGTGCTAGACCGCCATTTTGTAACACGGGCTTTTCTTGATTCGGGGGCTTTGGGCAATTTCATCCACCACCAATTTGCTGCTAACAACCACCTTCCTCTGCTTCCATGTACTCCTAACGTGGCTGTGGCAGCCCTCGACGGTCAACCCCTAGGAACTGGCAAGATTACCACTCAAACGGCACCCGTCACATTGAGCACCAGCCCACTCCATTCGGAAACCATCCAATTCTTCACGATCCATTCACCTGAGCACACCATCATTCTCAGCCTCCCCTGGCTAGAACTCCCGTAATCTCCTGGAAGCAACATCAAGTCCTCCGCTGGTCAAAGCACTGCCACGAACATTGTCTCAAGCCGGGCCCCAAACATGTGAATGCGCTGCAGCTAAAGGCCGAGGAGGACTCCAAACAAGTTACGCTGCCCCCTGAGTACCAGGACCTCCGAGAGGCCTTCAGCAAAGTCAAAGCTACCCAGTTGCCACCACACCGAGCTACGGACTGTGCCATAGAGCTGCTCCCTGGCGCTGAGATCCCTCGAGGAAGAGTGTTTCCCCTCTCACAACCTGAAACGGAATGTATGGACCAGTACATTAAGGAGGAGTTGGAGAAAGTCTTCATCAGGCCATCCACTTCACCTGCGTCTGCAGGTTTCTTTTTCGTGAAAAGGAAGGATCTACTTCCCTGCATAGACTACAGGGCACTAAATGACATTACTATCAAGTATCGCTACCCCCTGCCACTGGTACCTTCAGCACTTGAACAACTGCGCTTGGCCCGCATCTTCACCAAGCTAGACCTCCGGAGTGCCTACAATCTAGTGCGCATTTGAGAGGGGGACGAGTGGAAAACGGCCTTCTCCACGACCACCGGGCACTACGAATACCTGGTAATGCCGTTTGGACTGTCCAACAGCCCCTCCATCTTCCAGGCCCTGGTCAACGAAATCTTCCAAGACATGCTCCATCGCTACATAATAATCTACATTGACGACATACTGATAAGCTACCAAGTGCGAATTTCATCGGACCTGCGTCTCGTTTCTGGGTTACGTTATTAGCCCAGACGGGGTCGCTATGGACGACACCAAGGTGAACGCCGTAGTCAGTTGTCCGCGCCCGCAGAATCTCAAGGAGCTGCAGCGGTTCCTGGGCTTCGCCAACTTTTACAGGCGGTTCATCCGCAACTTCAGCCTTACCGCCGCGCCCCTCACCGCTCTGACCAAGACCACCGCTAAGCGGCTGCCCTGGAACCCGGCGTGCGAGGAGGCCTTCGAGGGATTGAAACGTAAATTTACCACGGCACCTATCCTCCTTCACCCAGACCCTCGTCGCCAGTTCATTGTGGAAGTAGACGCCTCCAGCACCGGGGTAGGGGCCGTACTCTCTCAGCGCCAGGGAGACCCTGAAAAATTATACCCCTGCGCCTTCTATTCAAGAAAACTAACACCTGCAGAGAGCAATTATGACGTCGGAGACCGAGAGCTTCTCGCCATGAAGGCCACCTTGGAGGAGTGGCGACACTGGCTGGAGGGGGCTTCCGAGCCCTTCTTGGTGCTGACAGATCACCGAAATCTACATACCGCAAAGAGGCTCAACGCTCGGCAGGCCCGCTGGTCATTGTTTTTTACCCGGTTCCAATTTAAAATAACGTACCGGCCGGGGTCTAAGAATCGTAAAGCCGATGCCCTGTCTCGCCTACACGACCAGACCCTCCAGCCGCCCGAGCACATCCTGCCCCCAGCCGTGATCATGGCCCCCATCCAGTGGGACATCATGGAGGAGATCCGGGAGGCCCAGACCCAAGAACCCACGCCACCAAGCAAGGAAAGTGCCCCCCGGAACGTACCCACGACCCTTCGTGACCGTCTGTTACACCTGGTGCACGACAACCCCAGCGCCGGTCACCCGGGCATACTGGCCACCACGAACTTGATGACCAACCGGTTTTGGTGGCCCACCCTGGCAACCGATGTTCGGGCCTTCATTACTCATTGTGCCACGTGCCAGATGTCCAAAGCATCCCACCAGCTTCCTGCAGGCCTCCTACAGCCACTGCCCATTCCCCAAAGACCCTGGTCGCATCTTGTGGTCGACTTCATCACCGATCTTCCTCCCTCCAAGCAGTATACCACCATTCTAACCGTGATTGACCGCTTCTCCAAGGCCTGTCGACTTATTCCCCTGCTCAAGCTACCCACGGCCTGGGAGACGGCTCAAGCATTGCTGGAACTCGTATTCCGCTACTATGGCCTCCCAGAAGACATAGTCTCTGACCGGGGAGCGGCAGCAGAGAAAACAAAACCTCGCTGCAGTAAATGAGAAAACTAACATTTCTGCGAAAGAGACATCGGGATGTCATACTTGCTCATATGAAACGACTGGGGTTGAGACTGAACGCCCAGAAGAGTGTGAGAACCACTTTTCTTGGTGTAGGGATTTAAGGCCGGTCACTCACTGTCAAGCAGTTTTAGTGACTGTTGGGTCTGATGGCAGCTGCGTCCAACTTCGTATCTACTGGCCTGCTGTACATGAGGCCCCTATAGCGGTGGCTCAGAAACAAAGGTGTTTCCCTAAGGGGAAATCACGTTCACATGATCAAAGTGCCGCAGTCAGTCTACTACTAAATGTAGTGCCGTTCTGGCCGGGCCAAGTATGGTTCTCGGACTTGATGGACCTTCTAGACGGCCCTACATGGAAAATTCGAATCAGGAGGTATCTCCTGGATAGGTACCCTCACCCGGAGCTGGGGAAACTGTCCCTTGAGGGGGCGCAACTCTTAGCCACAGGTCTCTCAGCCGAGGTTGTTGAGACCATCCTCCAATCCAGAACTCCATCTATGAGGAAAATATATGCCCTGAAGAGAAAGTTGTTCACTTCCTGGTGTAGAGAACACCGGCAAGATTCAGTTAACTGCCCAGTTGGTACAGTTCTGGAATTTTCGCAGGCTAGATTCTCTACTGGGGTCACCCACTCCACCCTGAAGGTTTACGTGGCAGCAATATGGGCTGACCACACCTCTCTCGGTGGACACACATTTGGTAAAGAACCCCTGGTTATACGTTTCCTCCACGGTGCGCTGAGGTTGAGTAGGTGACCTTCAGGCCCTCTCAGTGGCGCCTTCTCATCTTGACTTTGCGCCTGGCATGGCTAAAGCCTTCCTGTACCCGCGAGTGGGTTACAGTCCTATGGTACCTACGTTCACACCTCAGCCAGTTGTGCTACAAGCCTTCAACCCTCCTCCCTTCAGGGAGCCTGGTCAGCAGAAGTTAAACTGTATGTGTCCAGTGCGAGTATACGTCCACAGAGCTGCCTGTGGAGAAATTCAGAGCAGTTGCTCGTATGCTTCGCTCATATGCAGGGCCCAGAAATCCTAGCGACGGGCCATGATTAAAGCTATCAATGGTTAATTAAGCAGTCTTCAATTTGGGGTACGTGTGTCTCAGGAGTAAAACATGAGCAAAGAGCTGTGAGGGATGGTGAAGGGGCTGGATCTTACACTAAAATAATTACTAAGGGGCTTCCAGTGACCAAGCAGACTTTAAGCTGTTGGATAGTGGATGCCATCAACTTGTCATATGAGTCCTGGTCTCTGGCCTCTGGTCTCCCGTTGAGGCTAGAAGTCTGACCGCACTCGACACGAGGTGTGGCGGCCCTGAAGGCCCTCCTAGCAGGGGTCCCGACGGTCGATATTTGCAACACTGCAGGGTGGTCCACCCCCCACACATTTGTCCGTTGTTATGGACTGGATCTCCGAGCCACTCCTCATTTGTTCTCTCGTCCAAGCTGTGCACAAACATACACTAGACAGGAATTTGAAAGTCTGGGGGAATTGTGTGGAACCTCATATTGAACAGACAGAGAGATGCCTAAGAGCAGCATTCTAAAGAGAATTTTAAAATCTCCTCCTAAACAGTTCATATATCATAAAAAACTGATCAATGGCCATCTCGGACGCCTCTCTGTCTGGGAAATGGCGACTGACTGATTAGCCCAGGAGACTAAAAGACACTCAGAGCTGTTCTGCTGAAACTCATAGCGTCTTGTTGATAGCCTCCACAGCTCTACAAACTACGACCAGCTCATAAACAATAGATCTCAGATCCTAACCTAAGCAACATCGGACAGCTAATGTCCGCAGAAAATTAAGCCAATATAAATTAATTCTCAGGTAAACAGTGCCTCTGATTAATGTTGGGAACCTTCTCTGCATGTGACCCTTGTAACCCGAGTCCGAGCAGCAGGCCAACATGTGCATGAACAGTGTGCTTGGACCATGTGCAAAGATGTGAGGAAAACATCTACTAGGTGATCTTCTCAACGCAGATCATTATCCATCCAACGCATCGAGAGAAGGGGCGATCGAACCCAGAAAGAAACACCGCCACACTCATCACCGTCTTGGATGAGGTCGATGACTGTGGTATCATCTGCAAACTTCAGGAGCTTCAGGAGACTTCATGACCACAGATGTTAGTGCCATCGGTTTGTAGTCATTAAGTCCTGTTACCTTGGGTTTCTTTGGGAAAGGGATGATTGTGGAGCATTTGAAGCAGGCAGGGACTTCGCACAGCTCCAGAGATCTGTTGAAGATCTGTGTGAAGACTGGAGTCACACCGTCTTTGCCTGATGCCTTTCTTCTCTTGTTCTTTCTGAAGATCTGGCATACATCATCTTCTCTAAACTGAAGGGCAGGTGTGGGGGAGAGTTAATGGTTGAGTCGATAGATGTTCTGAGCGGCTGTGGGGCGTTTGACTGGGAGTTTCAAATCTACAGTAAAACTCATTCAGATCTTCAGCAAGTTGTTGATTGGCCTTGGGGATGTACTAAGGGTTGTTGTCTTGTAGCTAGTGATGGCTTTCATACCTTGCCACACTGAAGTTGGGTCATTGGACTAATCTTCTTTTTAGTGTAGCTCCTCTTCAGTGTGTTTCTTGCCTGATTGTACAATACTTTATCCCCTTTCCTGTAGGCACCCTCTTTGGTCTGACAAAGATGTCTGAGTTTTGCTGTGAACCATGGCTTGTCATTACTGAATGTTAAACGAGTTCGGGTAGGGATTCATAAATCCTCACAGAAACTGATATACAATGTTACAGTCTATGTGAGCTCATCCAGATCGTTGGTGGCTGCTTCAAAAACACTCCAATCAGTGAGGTCGAAACAGGTTTGTAATGACCGCTCTGTTTCGATGGTCCATCTCTTTACCGTCTTTATTGCAGGTTTAGCAGATTTAAGTTTTTGCCTGTAAGTTGGTATAAGATGAAACAGGAAGTGATCAGAAAGTCCTAAAGCTGCTCTGAGAATGGAGCGATATCTATCCTTAATTGTGGTGTAACAGTGATCCAAAATATTACTGTTTCTGGTGGGACATATAACATGCTGTCTGTATTTTGGTAGCTCACGGGATATATCTGCTTTGTTAAAGTCCCCGAGAATGATAGTAACAGAGTCCGGGTGTTGTTGCTCAGTCTCTGTAATGAGATCAGCAAGTTTCTGTGAAGCTGAGCTCACGTGCACTTGCGGATGAATGTAAACAGTAACGAGAATGAACGAACAAAACTCCCCCGGTGAGTAGAATGGCTTACAGTTAATGAATGAAAGAAAACAAAATCTGATTTTAAAAAATCGGTGTGGTCTGCCGAATGTTCAGCAGTTCATCCCTGGTAAAACTGATTGTGTTTGACAAACAAAAAACAGTAAAAACTAACAAAAACAATATAAAAACTGGAGCGCAAAACATGGAGGCTGCCATCTGTGGTGCCATCTTGGAATGTTATGTTATGCTTATAGTCACAGTCTAAGACCCACTGCTATGGCAGTGCAACAGCTTACAACAGCTTACCATGCGCATCGTTCCATTTGCAGCTGTTGCTTAAAGTCCCTATTATTTAGAAGACAATAATAAACAAAGTTAAGTCTGACACAGAGAAAGGGACCGATGTCTGGCCAGCTGGGGTTTGTCTTTGGGAGAACATGTTTGGTTGGTAAAATAAATGTTGGAAATTTAAATCAGAGCATCTTCCATTTCTGGAATAGATGTATTCTTGAGTCTAATAAAGTAACAATAATATAATAAGATAACCTTGTTAGAAATGGTTTGGCTAAAAGAAAATGTTGGTTTTGTCTATAGTACTAGGTACTATATTGACTGGGTTAAATAGAATTGCATTACTAAAAAGAGACTAAAATACTGTTTTCGTCTAAAACTAGACTAAAATGTCATCAATTATTTTCGACTTAAACTAGACCAAACAACCTGGGGCCTGTTAAGGTTAAGTGGAAACTCAGAGTTTGAAAACCCTGAGTTTTCCGTTTCAAAAAGGCAGGTTTGTCCGCCTCGGAGGAGTACGGGATGCAACATTCTGTTTTTGAGGAATATTCATAGTTAAAACATGGTGATTGTGGTAAAACTATGGTTGAATTTGTTTTTTGGTTACTTTTCACAAGTCTACAAAATATTGTGAAGTATCCACTTCTGATCAAAGCATCTGTCATCAATTGTCATTAATATGTTATCATTGATATGTTAAATTAAAATATTTAAAAAGGTGCAGCTGTTATTTAGAGTGTTGTGTATTGCGTTTTATTAACGATAAGCAAAACACCAGTGAAGCATGTCCCCACAGAGCAGCTGGTATGTACAGCTCATCGTCCAATTATCCAACCATCTTTCCTATTAGCAAACGTTCCATGAGCGACATTGTGCCGATATAATTTTTTCGATGTCGGCTCAACTTATATGTGCTGTTACAAGGATCATTTTCTTTATTAAAAGAAAACGCACTAGTGTAAACGGGCCTAAGTGAGGGCAGGGGAACTAAATCGTGGGCTTGTTTAAATGTTTAAAAGCTGGGTTGAATCAATTGTATTGGACAACACTGGACCCGACAAAAATAAATAAATGATAAAGAAAATGCTATGGGACATTCAAAATGTATTCTTTTCGGTTCCACATAAAGTCATACAGATTTGGAATGAAGTGAGAATAAATCATTTTTGTCCAAGGTTAATATTTTTATTATTAATTAATTAATTTATTTATTACCTGTATCTTCTCCATTGCACACAGCTTTTCTTGTGTCACCTAAAAAGTAAAAAGAGAGAGAAAGGTAGTTTAAAATATACAGTGTATGTATATATATATATATATATATATATATATATATGACACAAATTACACAAATTAACAAGTGTTTTCTCTGAACATTATTTAAGTGTAAACGCACCAAAAATTACATTCAGCATAACCCCAAAAGCTTGTTTAGTTCCACAACAATATTACAGACGTATTAAATCAGTAATTCTTGAAAAGTAGGACTAAACGTGTTGCAAAATTGAAAAAATAAAACCTTGTACTAAGACAAATGAAACAGTATTTACAGTATTTATACGCATTCAGGTTTTTTTTTCTTTCATCTTTTGTCATGTTAAACTGCTTTAAATTACTTTTTTTCCACATCAATCTACACTCCATACACCATATGTCACATAATGTTACCATAATGGTAAAACAAAACATATTTTTGAACATGTTTGCAAATTTATTACAAATTAAAAACTTAAATGATTTCATTGCATGTTGAAATTTAGCTCAAGAGTATTCATATTGCTTGTATAAATAATACACCAAATAAAAACAAAAACTTGTGGTATAAATACACAAAAATGTACTTTGGCATGTTTATGCTACTCGATGGGTAGGGTTAGGGTTGTGGGGTAGATGCTTATTATATGCACGCCAACAAATTTTGCATTACATGCACACCAAACCTGTGTGTCATTTATACGCCAAAATACATTTTTTCATATCAATACTAGACTGGCTACTGTAATAGCAGCATCAGGTTACTTAACTGGAAGTAATTTGACTCTGAAGTAAGTACCACTTCGATATGTGGAATCACACTTGGTGAGGTGATAAGAGCTCTAACTCAAACATTGTTAAGAAAATAATTCCCTTTTGAACAGGGCTAATCACACAATGATTATCTTGTTTATTACTACTGCCTCTGCAGGGGGGCTATAAGGAGGGCTAGGTGCTCGGAGGAGACATGTTATACCTCTCACACTGACAACAACCATTACGCTCATTACACAACATAAGTTGCATTAGTAAAAAATTAGTAAATAGCAAGCAGTTTTATGCCTAGACCGAAATAAGGCCATTCACGACCTCTAACATTAATAATAATAATCTATTCATTTATTTTTCCAATAATGTCTAAAATATAATAATTAAAAAATAATAATAATCAAACTCTATCAGACTATCAAATAACTATACCTTTAGAAGCACAGCTGAATCTGTCATTTTAAAGGTATGGTTCACCCAAAAATTAAAATTCTGTCATAATTTACCCATGTTGTTCTAAACCTGATCCTTTTCTGAAATTCTTCGCTCTGTTGACCACAAAAGAAGATACTTTGTAGAATGTGGGAAACAGGTTTACCGCATCCTGCGCTCGCATGAAAGGGCTTTAACAGTGCATGTTCTGGAGACCCTTATCATCGCCATGAAAACAAAGACACCAAGATGAACTTCTCTTTCTTATTGAAAGAGTGATTTCATTATAATAGCTATTTGCATTATACACGGTGCAAAATACTTATTTGTTCATTCAGCTTGTTTGTATTTGTAAAATACTGGACAAATCGTGTTCTGTATTTATTGGATATGACACGCATTATGAAAATACGATTCCTTGGAAAAACTGACCTTAGAATGTTGCAACCTATGGATGAGACTGACCAAGCAGCATCAAGACGTTTAAAAGACCATATAAGATTCACATTTAACTTTGGCACAGTTACTTGAACAGTACTGCCAGATAACACTACAAATAACTTGCAGCTCTGATCAAATCAGTTTTTGCAGAATGCACAGTATGGGTGACCAAATGTAAGCTATAGGTAGGGAATCTATTTACTGAAAAATATTGAAATGAAAATGTATGAACAAAATGTATATTGAAATGAAATGAATTCTTACATGGGGTGCTTATGTGAAAATTATTTATGTATGTATGTATAAATAAATATTTTGTCCTTTAAACAAAATTGTAGTAAATAGTAACAAAAACTGACAAACTTACTGATGAGAAATATCAGCATCAGATACTTCAGGAATTCCATTGTAAAGCAGTTTCAGTTGGATGTCTTAAAATGTAGACTTTGCATCTGGAAAAAATAGATCTAGAAATATACAATAAATGTATCAATATAGAAATTAGCAATGCACCATTCAAAATTCTACACATTTCATATATGCCAAAAGAATCAAATAATGCCTTAAAAACTCAGATTACTACCTGAAGTTTGTTGTGAACAGCTGTCGAAACCACTGTCTTCTCTCCACTAATGTCATGAATCTTTTTTATAGAATGTCATGACATTAAATTCAATTGATATGAGCTTTGATATGCACACCAATTGTTGCCACAGTTCTGAATACATTTGCATAATGGTATGCAAACATTTTGTTATAAAATATTATCTTTGTACCTGTCATCTGACTGCTTAGGAAAAATTGCAACACATGTAAGCAAATTAGATTTTCTGAAGGGAAAATTTTTGGGAAGGAATTAAAGGGGTCATATGATTTTGCTTAAAATAAAATTATGTGTTTATGCAGTTTAGGGTGCAAAAACATTTTTTTTTTCACGCATACTGTACATTTTTGTTTCTCCTTAAAGCCCAGCCGATAAAGTGTCGATTTGTACATTCTTTTTTTTTTTTCCTTTTTTTTCCAGTCTGTCAGTAGCACAGATAACACTTGACAGTGAGTATGTGCAGCTATGCTATCATCATTCAGAGCCTGTATTTTTATTTATTTTATTTTTATTTTAATATATATTTTCTTTTATTTACCTTTTCATTTGACCATACTGTGATAAACAAGACCGGGGGATAGAGAAAACAGGGGAGAAGAAGAGTGGGGGAGAGAAAAGGGATTTGGTAGAGGGACAACAAGGAAGGGGAGAGAAAGAGAGAGGGGAAAAAGAAGAAATAGAAAAAAAAGGATTAAGTATTATTTCGTTGCACACATTACTATTATAACAAATTGTTTTAAGGCACCCACAGATCAGAACCATGTGAGTCTGAAAGCACCTGTTTGTACAACAATTTGTACACCAGCGTGAATGCTTGTGTGTTCACCTGTGTGTGAACGCGCGCATGTGTTCATAAGGTTTGTCCATGCAAATGTCTAGTAGTGTGTGTGAGGAGCCACAGCTCTGCCCCACAAGGTATGAAGCAGGCACGGAGGTGACCCGGGCCCCAAATATCCGGAGGCCCCCCAGGGTACAGGAGCCCCGGGAGATCCAGAAAAGGGCAGGTGATGGTCCGGATAGGGGTTGTCCAGCAGCCACAATGAAGATGCCCCAGCACAGACCGGTTTGGGGGGGGGCCCTGGGCCCGGAGGTCCAAGTGCCCCCCAACTCCCCAGCCAGGACTCAGCAAAGACAGGAGGGCCAGGCCCCGCCAAGTGGCCGCCAAGATCAGCCCATCTGAGCATCCCACCCCGGAGGGAGAAACCACCAATGAACCGGTGGCTGGGGACATCCAGCACGGACAGGACGTGATAGTGGGATGGTGGGGTCCAAGGCCCAACCTGACATATGGACATAGACAAAAAGCACACATTTGCGCAAGCATACATTCCCACCCTCATGCATGCATACTAATTTTCACACACATGTAGACACACACAAAAAAAGGACACGGTACCCACATTCACACACCCCATGCCCAGAGGGGCAATCAGCGCCAGATCCCGGAGTTAAACCCCCTTCACTCTGGTGCAGAAACATTCAGGCCTCCCCAGTAGCCAGGATCCAGCTGCCAGGACAAACAGCACCCAAGAGCCACCAACGCCCTCTCCAGGACCGCAGCCCCAGCGCCGAACCCCCCACAAAACCCACCCCCAGGGAACTCCCAGATGGCCAGAGCCCATATGGCCCCTCCACGCCAATAACAAAGACCAGAGCTGGACAGAATCATGACATTCACCCTACACAGGTGAAGGATCTTATTGATCTTATGTGGCAACAACTGATCTTTATATTGGTTGATGTTAAGATTTTTTTTATTTTTCCAGTTCTTCTTAGCAATACATAAGGAGGCGAAAGCCATGTGGATTGTATTACCTTCTGTAGTGATACCCTCTAGATCGCCCAACAAGCAGGTTAATGGAAAGGTTGGAATGGAGCATTTAAGACACTTTGATAAGTCTTCACAAATCCCGTGCCAGAACCTCTGAACAGGTGGACAGAACCATAGAGCATGGATGTAATTGTCAGGTGTATTACCTTGACTGTAAATCCCATCCTGAACATCCGATGACCCAGGGCCGTGCAGAGACGCTTAAAGGGGCGGGTGCTCAAAGTTAAAAAAGGGGGAAATAGGAAGATAGATAACAGGCTGAATAACAACAACTCAAATTCATGACAAATCTAATATGGAATTGCCTCATACTATATGACTATATATCATCGGGTGGGGATAATACAAAGCAAATGTAGCCTATGTTTTACCTGATACAATGTTGCGTACAATGTTGCTGTTGAGGAATTACTGCTGTTCCTGCTGCTGATCGTGCTGGAGGACAGGGCTGTGTTGCTCTGAGACTGTAGACATTAAAAAGTCCATAGGTAGCTGATTAAAAAAAATCGGTGACAATGCTTTAAAAATTCTAAATTTAAAAAATCTATACAATCTATGTGTGTGTCTTAGCTGTTAGCCCATTCTAAACATCACAGAACATCACAGCATCAACTTTACATGAGAGGGATTAGATTGTAGAACTGTAAAATCTTCTTTCTTTCTTTCTTTTTTTCAAATATTAAAATACAAAATATTTGGAATATTTGTTATATTATTAGTAATAACTTTTAAAAATCTATACACATAAAACACACAAACATGCAC
>JAUYWG010000006.1:295176-312114 GCA_034779775.1 Enteromius afrohamiltoni
ACAAGAATGGGAGAGCATTCCTATTTCTAAACTTGAGAAACTGGTCTCCTCGGTCCCCAGACGTCTGTTGAGTGTTGGAAGAAGAAGGGGAGATGCCACACAGTGGTGAAAATGGCCTTGTCCCAACTTTTTGGGGATTTGTTGACACCATATTTTTCCCTTAAAATGATACATTTTCTCAGTTTAAACTTAGAAATGTATGTTCTATTCTGAATAAAATATTGACATTTGCCATCTCCACACCATTGCATTCAGTTTTTTGTTTAGCGTCCCAACTTTTTTGGAATCCGGTTCGTATTTATTAATCAAGAACACATTAAATTGATCAAGTGTGACAATTAGAACATTACAAAATATCTACATTTTATTTTTTACATTTAAATATCTATATGTGAATCCTTAAAAAAAATGTATGACGGTTACCATAAACTTTGATAATAATCAGAAATGTTGCAAATCATGATTTCTGAAGCAGATCATGTGGCACTGAAGACTGAAGAAATGATGCCGAAAATTGAGACTTGATCACAGAAATCAATTAGAGTTTAACACGTTCACACAGAAAACAGCTGTTTGGAATTATAATAATATTTCACAGTTTTTACTGTATTAATCCCTGCTTTGGGCAGCAGAAGAGACTTCTTTTATAAATCATATGCTTGAAAGATTATTTTGACTAAAAAGCATCTGTACATCTGCTGATTCGACACGATCTTCACTTCATATCTGATTATCTTACACAAAACAAACCAGCCTGGTGCTGGAAACTGTCCCATCAGCCAAAGCGGGACGTCCTACAGGGATTTACCGCCCACAAAAGAGCTTTTATGTCACGGCGAAGCTCAACAAAAGTGCCAGAGCGTCTTTGGCACCAGATTCAATTTTCCCTTTTCTGGCTCAGTTTGTTTCAGCCGAAGGAAAGTCAGACACAGGCTTTATTTAGCTTGATAGAAAAGGATATTTTAGATGTTTGGCTGGGGGAAAGTTGGGCATATTTGGGCTTGTTTCATCTCTGGATGCCCGTGACTCAATACATCTACATTCTTAAAAAATCATTTTGCAGTGCACTTTTGGAGGGGAATATTCAAGAAAATTATGTACAAAAATAAATAAATAAATAAATAACTATAAATCCTTTAATAATCATTTGAACATTTTACCTTTAAAAAGCCATTATTTTTCATGATGAAAATGTCACAAAAATGCCATTGTAATGAATATTTTAATAAATTCACATTCAAAATTCACACAAAAACACACATTTTCCTTTAATAATCACTGCAACATTGCAGTGCTATTTTTTTATATTATTAAGAAAACAGCTTTTTCTTTAATAATCATTTTAACTTCAAAAAATTCCATTGCAATGCTTTATTAGTATTATTATTATTTCTTTCTTTCTTGTGGTATTTCAGATGTTTGGCTTGGGGAAATCTGGGCATATTTGGGCTTGTTTCGTCTCAATATAAAGACAAGAAATCCCCAGAGAAGTTCCTGTATGGCATACCGAAGCACATCTACAGCAGATACAGATCTGCACAGACAGACAATCTGGTGAAATACCGGCCATGCTCTTATGTTAAGTCACACAAAGCTGCTCAGATAAGACAAAAACACTCCCTTTCTGCAGTTTAGAGAACAAATTGCGCAAACGTTCATGCTAGAATGAATCGGCGTGTGAATGCCAGGAATGTCCCTCACACAGACCCTCCAATGTCTTCAGCACGCTGCGGTCAGGAAGGAAACACTTTCACGTGAAGGGAAACTCACAGAACAAAACGACCCAATGCTTCTGCTTTTCTCGGTCACACGTACTCCTGGATCACACAAAGAAAATATTTTGAACCCATATCAAGCAAATACATACATGGAACTATATCATGCTGAAGCATAGACGACTGTCATGCCAACTTTCATTTCTCTTTTGTGCAGTGTACATATTTTGTACAGGTTTTCAGGAATGGGATTCCTGATAATTAATGGAATAATCATTTTTGACTTTGAAAATCATATTGGATAGCACTTTTGGAAGGGAATATTCAAGAAAATAATGTAAAAAGAAAAGATTTCCAGAGGATAGAATTGTCAAGCAAATAATTTTTTTATCGTAATCGTATTGCAGTACATTGTTTGAATCAATTATCAAGAAAATAGTGGGAAAAAAATCCATTGCAATGCTTTTTTATTATTTATTTATTTATTTTTGGATATAACTGACTGAAAAAAGAAAGGTCGCTACCATTACTTTCAATATTCTCACATTTTCTTTTTTTTTTGTGGGGCATTATCATGAAAATAACGTCACAAAAAACATGTTTTACTTTAATAATCATTTTCATTTACAAATAAAAAATGTCTTGCATTTCTGGAGTGGAACTGACTGAAAAATGATGTCACAAAAAACGCACATCTTCCTGTAATAATCATTTTTATGATCTTTAAAAATCCATTTGCACTGCTATTTTATTTCATTATTGTTTTTAGAAAAGCAGCAAGAAAGTCCCCAGATTGTTTGACTATAACAGCTCAGATACTAGTGAAGCGCCTTCTCTGTGCTGACCTTGATAAAGCTCTCACGGGCGATGATAACCTACATATGAACGACACAACCACGCGTGTTCGTCGCAAACCTGCAAACACAAAAGTCACTCTCCCTCAGATGATGTTCAGCTGAAAGCAAGCCATATAAGTACAGAGATTTCACACAAACGACAGCTTGCTCACTTCACTGGAATGTGCCACTTATTAGGAGCATCCCTAGAAATAGTGTGAATTTATCACATTTCCGACTGTCACGCTTACATGACACAATCTAACGGGACAAGCAGCAGCCGTTTCCTGTGAAATGCAAATGGGGCGTTTAATAACCACTTACATAAAACGACATGGATCGTGCCAGAATGATAACAGCATGAGAGCAATGCACTATTATATGCATTATTCAATCTAGCCAACCTCGCACTTTATTATTATCATCAACAGGAACCCAGAGGATTATTCAGAGCAACAAAACCAGTTTAATAGCAAAAAACACAATGCATCACGAGATGCCGCTTTCTAAGCCTCTTGCTCATAAATATCATTAAATATATACACCCATAAGCCCATACTTGCCTTTTACTGAGTAAGCAGACACGCCTGACGACACTGGAAATCAATCATTACAGTAAATGACCTGCTACTAACAAATTACCCCATTCAAATAACAAAACTGCAATAACGTGGTGTTATTCACCAGTGTCAAATTTTAAAGCTATTTTTGCATTTTTTATTTATGTATTTTTGGGATGGAATTGTTGAAAAAATAAAACATTTTCCTTTAACAATAATTTTTAAATACTGAGTTTAAAAGTCATATTGCATTGCTTTTTTTGTCATGAAAACAATGCAACAAAAGCAGATTTTCCTTTAGTAATCATTTCAAATTGATAACTTCCTCAAATCCCTATTGCATTGCTATTTTGGGGGCACTGAACTGTAGTGACAGGGACAAAAATGCACATTACTACCGTAAAAAGATCAAAGACAATCAGAACTACAGACTGTTAGATTAATGCACTGTACAAATGTGCCTAAAAAATAACAAATGACCACCAAAGTACAATAAAACAAAGACTAGGTAACGTAAGAAGAATTGTTTTTTGTAGCTGTTTTTTATGCATTAGGTCCTAAACACTTGATAATGTCTCTTCTGTGGATCCATGGGTTATTATACAGAGCAAAGTGAGTGTTTTTACAGACTGCAGCTGCGTTTCAGCACTACATCTGCTTCACATTAAGACTCTTCAGCTTCAGAAAGCTTGTCCATCTCCCACACTGACGCAGTACACCCACACGATCAGACAAACAACCCGAGCCTCAGTCTATATGTGCGCCTGGTGACGCAAACTATTTTATATCACGAATGCAACAATGTTTCCATATTCGAATCAATAAACAAGCAAATAATAACAAAACCTCTGCTGTTTTGCCAAAACATGGCGATTTTCCTCCTCAGCGCCATATTTACGATGGATATTTAGGACACTACTAAGGTAATACTTCAGATTTGTGTCTTAAACTGGGTTTTACTGCGTTTTTAGAGAGAAAGCGGCATCTTTAAGACGTTACATATTAACGTGTCCTACCTGTGATTCGGCACGTGTCCTTTATGATGTGATGAAGAGGAGGACTGATGCGAGGAGACTCATCCCGTCCGTCTCCTGATAGTTTGAAGTATTCCGGGCGGATGAGGGTGAGATTGTCGGCTTGACTCTTGCTGCTGCTGACACATGTGCTGACCACGCCCACTGAGCGAGGGGGCGTGGCTTAACGCCAGTCCAAACATTCCTGGAGTCCTGCATACTGCGAATGTGCTGGAGTAGACCTTTTAAAGGGACAGTTTGCCCTAAATGTGCTAAAAATTTGATTAGGAAAGGTTTGTTTCTTCATCAGATTTAGGGAAACGTCTCAGTAATGGATGTGAATGGGTGCCGTCAGAATGAAAGTCTGCTAAAAAAAAACATCACAATAAATTAACATCTGCAGACAGAAGTTGAAACAAATTCAACATTAAGATGAACTCAAATAAAACATAATAAGGCTTCCTCTAGTGACAACTGGTCTGGTCTGAATCGGGAGAGAAATCTGCACAGTCCAAAACAGCTGAAAATAAATATGTGGCTGGATTTTGATGTGAGAGACAACATGAGATGGACTTTTTCACTGGAGGAAGAGCTCTTATTGATTATATTAGTTTGATCTTTGGTCTTCTCCAGATGTTAACTGATGGACTGGAGTGCTGTGGATTATCGTGATGCTTTTATCAGACTCTCAT
The DNA here is from genome assembly GCA_034779775.1 of Enteromius afrohamiltoni. Lineage (NCBI taxonomy): Eukaryota > Metazoa > Chordata > Actinopteri > Cypriniformes > Cyprinidae > Enteromius > Enteromius afrohamiltoni. Next base: position 299,993 of record JAUYWG010000006.1, read on the forward strand.
CCTGATGGCACCCATTCACAACCATTGCTGAGACACTACTGCATTTCTCCAGATCTCATGAAGAAACAAACTCATCCTAATGTTGGATGGCCTGAGGGTGAGCACATTTTCATGCTTGTCTGAACTATTCTTTTAATTTGCATATAGTTCACTTGTTGGGAATGTCATAACCCTAAATTAACTGTAAAAGTATTAAATCTGATCTCTCTGGTCAAATGGAGAGACACACCTGAGTCAGCGCAATGTCATGTCGCAACTCATGTTACCAAACTTTCTGGTTTAGAATAAAGTAATGAGGAAGGCAACAGGTTTTCCTCCAAATTTGATTAGGCTTTTTTTGGTTTACCAGATCTTATTTAAAAGCAACATGGCTGTATTCTATAATACATGTAATACATAATAATAATTGCCCTTTGGGCTTATAATAAACTTGAACCTTCTAAGTCTCTGCGGCAGATCGGATTCAGCAGTGATCTCGTGTAGTGACTGAATCAAGTTTTATCAGATGATAAGATATTTTTATTAAATCCACCAGCATGTTGATAAACGAGATTCTGCTCGTCATGCGGGAGAGTTTCAGTCTGCTGTGAGAACATCCGTGTTCTTCTCAGATGAAGCTTTTATGAATAGACAAAGAAAATCTTATGATTATGAATCAATATGCAAAAACGCAAGACTTTGTTTATGCCTAAAAAGTGTTCCTCGCTCCATGCAACAGACAGCAACAGTGTGTTATAATAAAGAACATGCTAAATGAATACAGTCAGAAGTCTCTTCTGCTCAACAAGCCTGCATTTACACGATCCAAATAACAGCAATAATAATAGTGTGAAATATTTTACTGTTTAAAATAACCGCTTTCTATTTTAGTATCTTTTAAAACGTAATTTATTTCTGTGATCAGAGCTCAATTTTTCAGCATTCTTCATTCTTTATCATTCTAATATGCAGATTTGCTGCTCCAGAAACATTTCTGATTATTATTATTATTGTTGTTGTTTTCATTGTTGCTACTATCAATATTTTATTTATTTTTATTGGAATAAAAAGCTTTTGTAACCTTATACATTAAACATGTTTCTACAGCAGCAAATCAGTATATGGAGGATTGTGCGACTGGAGTAATGATGGTACGACAAATTTAATTCAGCTTTGAAATCACAGGAATAAATTACATTTTTAAGTATTTTCTTATTGAAATTTAATAGAAAACAGTAATTTTAAATCATACTGTTTTTTTTTATTTTGTACTTGTAAAGCCATACAAATGTATTACTTGATTTAAAATAAATATTAACTGAAATAAAATAAAAAACATTTCTGATTTTAATTTAGTTTAACATTATGTGGTTAATAAAACAAAAGAAAAAAGAAAAGCAACAGAAACCGAATGAACGCTTGATTTGCTCGTTCCTCCGCGCCTGAAGGGGCGCTGCGCTCCTCCTGCGTCCATGTGAAGCCAACAGACTTGACCTCGCTCAGAAGAAGTCTTTAAACTGCTGCTGAGGAAGTCAGGAATATTATTTTCACGCGTTTATTGTTTTATTTAGCGACGCTGAACCATGGCGTCAACAAAAGAGATTTTAGAGATGGATCTTTACGCTTTGTTGGGGATTGAATCGACCGCGACAGAGAAACAGGTGCGTTAATCTGAGAGCTGCTTTCATGAGTGTTTCTGTCAATAAAGCCACGATTAATAATCATGTCTGAAAGCATACACAGTAACAATAAAATAACATGTTCAGAATATGAGTACAAGAAACCGAAGCGAAGTCTTAACATTTAATCTATAAAGAAAGAAAGAAATGGAAAAGAAAACGAACAATAATGTGACAATGTGTGGGTTTATCTGTGCTCTTGAAGCCATTTCTGGTATTTTTTTACAAGAATAACGCATGTTTGATGTACAATATCAAATATAAGCACAGCATGTTAATGTACTGTGACGCCTTGCTGGCTCTGATTGGAGAGGTTCTTATGTTTATGTAATGATCTGCATCAATTAAGATATCTCCAGATGCATCCTCACTTGTTCTTTGATGTTGAGGATATCTCCAAATGAACGGATACTGGCACTTATCTTGTTTTTGAGCGCATCTTTTCATTTTGACTAGTAGTTGTTGCAATAGTGACTATAGCAAGTAAGCATTCATTAGATACCTGTGCTTACTAATGAGATACTAGTACCTATTTAATAGACACTAGTGTGTTCTGTAATCACTACTAGTGCTTTTATACTCGACTTATGTTATGGCTAGTCCGAACGGCTACAGGAGAGTTCAATTAAAAGACTTCTTATCAGCAACATTTCAAATAAATACTAGTATCTAACGAAAGAGCACTAGTTTCTAATAAATAACCACTAGTGAATAGATACTGATATTTAAAAGTGAAGTACTTGTATCTAATCGATCTAATGAGTAAGAACTGGTGTCTGTTTAATAGGTACTAGTATCTAAAAGAATATGTGCTCGTTCCTTATAAATAGCTACTAGTACATACAATTGAAGTACTAGTCAGAAGTGGAATTAGTACTAGTCAAAACTGAATAGCTGATACCTTAATGAAAGATCTCCATGGAAGTCAATAGCTCATTTTTTCATTTGTTACTAGAAAGAATATAATAGCTACTAGTCACTATTGAAATAAGTACTAGTATCTAATGATTAACTATAAGTAACAAAAGATACTAGTATCATGAAAATAGATGAAATGTTAAAACGGCTTGCCATACAGGATATGTTTGAAATGAACGAATTACTTTCTTTACTTTAGATCATGTTCAATATTTTATTATGTTCTACAACAAGCTTCTAATGACATACTTTTGTGTATTTTATATGATTTAAAGATGTTTCAGACGTAAAGACTGACTGGTTTCAGTGGAGAGTTATAAAAGCTGTAAAAATAATGTTGTCTGGAAGGAGAAGGACGCTATTTTGAGTGTAGAATGCTACCTTTTGTCAGTACAGTACAGTATAGCAGTGTGTGACCAGTAGGTGGCGCTGCAGACCAACTAATTACCGTCCTCAGAAGAGTCCAGTCTCTGTTTGAGGTCACTGAAGAAATGTCCAGATCAGAATTTCATTCATTTAAAATTCCAATGAATTAATGAATTAAAATGAAATAAAAAATATGTAATACTATATATAATTAATATGATTTTTGAATACATGAATATGATTATATTAATTGTTAGAAATTACATTATTCGAACATTTATGCACTTATTTTAATATTATAATACATCATACTAAAAATATAAATGTTCTGTATTATAAAGTTATGATTTTATTTTCAATATGCGCACAACTCTGATTATATATTGAAAATAAAAGAACTATAATTTTCATTAAATATTATGTATTTAGTAAAACATTATATTCTGTATTGTTATATGTAATATTAAATGTATCCATGCATATTATTAAAGCATTTAATTAACTGACTGTGCATTATTTGTACATGATAGATGTTGTGAACATTGTGCATTGTGTAGATTTTTAATTATGTGCGTAATTATGTAATAATTATAATCATAATAATGTGTGTGTGTGTGTATATATGTGTGTACATACATGCATAATAACTTATGTTGTAAGTGTATATGTAAATATTTGATTATTTGTAAAAAAAAAAATATATATATATTATTAAATATTTTATTTAAAAATAATATATTTTCTGCACCTGGCTTTTATTGCTCGCAGTCATAATTTTGAGATAAAAGCCAACGATTTGAAAATGGACAATTATGAGGATAGTGCATAGTTATGCACTATGCAATAATTTCTGCATTTTATTTTAGTATTTTAATACAAATGATATTTTGCATGTATACATTGTACAAAAAGATGTATATTTAATGTCATTTGAGGTGAATCATGAGCTGGAGGTGTTCATGTCGGAATATTTGTGCTTTTTGTGTGCGTGTTTTTACACGTGAATCCAGAAAGATGCTGCTTGGATCTGAAACTCACAGCTCAGAGCGGTTTATTTGGGGATTTCTAGAGTTTCTGTGTTTACTGTGAGGCTGTAATATCATTCACTGAGCGCAAAACATCCAGCGGTGGCTTTGAGTAGAGGCTAATGACTAAAAGTAAATGTTTGGTCCGTCAAACTCCTCCAGCTCATTCCTGACTCCTGATGAAGAGACATGAAGGGTGTTCATCCGCTGTCTGTCTGACTTCTGTACAGCATCTGGAACATCTCGAGTAGATGCAGGTTTGGTAGCCACCTCCAGTTGTTTTATTAAATCGTGGCCTGAGAAACTAGAGACATACGAACAGAGTCTAGAGTGTCTGAGCTGCGCTTGGGTTTACTGATCCTGAGTTTAACCCTCTGAAGCCTGACTTATGAACTGATAGATTATTACATACGTTTGCATCATATTAGCTAAGTGACTTAAAAACATTACAATTATGAGATGAAAGTTAATGATGACGCGACGAGCCAATATTTTGAGATTAAAAAGTCATAATTATGAGATATTATTATTCATATCTTTATTGAAACATTGCAATACTTATTATTCATATCTTCTGATATAGTGAGAATGGACAAAAATAGCTCAATTATATTAATATTTTTATATACATTTAGATCCTTAAACTGAGAAGCACATGCGGTTTGGTACTGTATGCGGTGTTTGTATGATGACTTTCTGATGCTTTTCAATGTATTTTTTTTTTTTTATCTTTAACTTAATTTTTTCTCATTGTTTTATTTATTATTAATATAATATAAATGTAATATTAATATTTATTTATTTGTTTGTTTAACTTTTTTGTTCTTTTCCTTATTTCTTAAATTCGGTTTTAATGTCTATTTATTCCCACGACGAGGTCATAAATGATGAAAAAAATGATAAATTATGGAATGGTTGTAAATTAATAAACGCTGGTGGTATTAAGAATGATCGCAAACTCGATTGCTATTGAATCTAATTGTTTCTTAACTCCATGGTGTAGCAGTAAACCCTTAAAATCACTGAGTCAGATGTATCATTCATTGGTTTTTAGGAGAGTCTGGATTGCTCTGTAGAGTGTTGATAAGGGTGTTCTGAGAGCGTCTGAGATCTGTTCATACAGAATAAACAGAAGCGAGGGAGTGGTCAGTGAGTCAGTGAGACGCTGTCCGCTGATGGACAGCTTCTAATGAGAAACACACCACCGTGGACCCGACGAGGCTCGTGGGAGTTCATGGCATGCAGACGTGTGCAGTGTGATGTTAATGTGTGCCGTGATTCGGAGGATGCTGGGATTTCTGGCTCGCGGTGGACGTGACCGCAGTCTATTGTTATAAAACATCTCTGATGCTTCAGGCCTTCCAGGAAAGCGTGAGCTCCTTGGAGTCTTGAGTTATGTCAAATGTTTTGCATAATAGATTTTTTTCTTGTGAAATAGCTGGGAATGAAATTTGTTAAATGCAAAGAATGGCGCGGCGATATGTGACTGGATCTGACTCCTGTTTTTCAGATCAAGAAAGCGTACCGACAGAGAGCTCTGTCCTGCCATCCCGATAAAAACCCTGATAACCCCAAAGCTGGTGAGTGATGGAGTCAAACATGAGGACTGAAGAGTGAATAATAGCCAAAGAAATGATACAAATGGAAACGAATAAAGGAATATATTAGATGATGAAACAACATACATGTTTTATTTTCTGTATTTGTTTTTGTAACTCTTTAATAGTGCTGGTGTTTTTATTTACGTAATGTATTTTAATATTTATACATATATAAATATTAAAATGTAAAATGACTTAAATTTGAAACAGTTTTCTTAAATATACACATGCATGTGTAAAAAAAACAAAATATATATATATATATATATTATAAATATACACAGTACACATACATATATTATGTAAACAAAAACTATTAATAATCACAATTAATAATTTGACAGCACCACTAATTTGTTTGTGTTTTCATTTTGTTTTATTTTATTAAACCTTTCCTGCATTTACTTATTTTTCTATTTATTTATTTACACTAAAATCCCACATGCATTTTTCCATACATTTATGTATTTTGTATTTTTGTGTTAATTCTTACATTTCTCTGTCTTGTATGATGGTTAGATGGTCTGGACTGGCTCGCTGTGGTTTCATTGACACGTGTTTGAATCCTTCACCCACATTATTTATTTAAAATTGTAAATAACAGAATATTTATAATCTAATTTACAAACAGCCCTCGATCCTTTCCCCTCTCTCTCTGGTCCTGTGCTGTATGATTATCCAACAGTTAGAGATATATCAGTGATTTTTGCAGATTACAAGCATTGCATCCTGCTTTGCAGCGTATGAGGCTTTGAGAGAAACCGTTACTTGTTGGCAGTAAATCATTATAACAGGCCACTAAATCTGGTCACGAGTAGAGCAGGTCTCACGAAAGCCTGTCAAGAACATGACTAGATCATATTTCACTCCCAAAAGAACTGTTTTCATGACAATTAAATGTTCCACTAAAATTCTCCTCATTTTTAAATTCTCATTTCTTTTACAGTAGGGCAAAATTTTAGGGTTTATATTAATTATTTACAATTTGTAGTAATGCCTTATTTAAAAAAAAAAAAAAACAACTACAATTTGAATTTAAAATAAATGAAAAAATGAGAAAATAAAAATATTGCTTTTGTTTATTATATATTTTAATTAATTTAATTTTCTTATCATATTGTATTTAATAATATAAATAATGCATATTTTAATGGGAATCTGCTGGTATTTTAAAACAATGCCTTATTTAAAAAAACTACAATTTTAATAAAATGCAAAAATGTATTAAATTATTTATTATAAATTATTATTTAGACAATTCTTATTATATTATTCAAAATATTATAATATTATTCTATTTAATAAAGTATAAAAAAGGGCTTATTTTGATTAATTAAAATACCTACAATCATTTGAATCACTGTAAATGAGTATTGCAAAAAACAGAAATGTATTCATGCATTGCCGTTATAGGGAGGAGTTGAGAAAATGTTTTAATATCAAATGTTTTTATATTGTTTACTGTTACAAAATCCTAAATATCCTTTAGCTGATTCTGGAGGGACATTATTTTCTTGAGAGTTCAAGCATGAAGCCACTGTAGATCAGGTACGGTTAAATTCATGGGTTAAGCAAGTCAAACATACGCCAGCCAAGACAAGCACAGGCTTCCAAACTGAGAGCAAACAGTCGGGGCAGATACAAGGCAGCGTGACATAAGACCAGACGGTTAGCGGTGGATTTCAGAGCTCAGGCCTGCAGCATGTGGCTTCTCTTATACCCCCCCGTGACTCCGTCTGCCCAGAACATGTGCATAATCAATGCTGGGAAAATCATTCAGAGTAAGGAAAAAAGCACCTTGGACAAAGATGGCGTGTTCTCGAGTCGCTTTTTTCCCCCTCTGCGGTCTCTGGAGGCCTTCGACAATTCCTGATTGAGTCAAAACTGGGAAACGAGGCATAATGGGTTATGGTGCAGGTTGGCTTTCTCAGAAATCATGGAATATGCAGGCTCTCGTATGACCGCTCACGCGAGAGCCGTCCGTCTGCACGGGGTGAGTCAAAGGTCACGCTACTCTGGAGGCAGTTTGGAATAATTAGGATGTTTTCTTCTGCATCTGTTCGATCAAAACTACAGTACAAATTGTCACAAAGTTTTAGCATCGCTGTTTTTGTTGTGAGTATGTGTTAAACTGTCGTTTATTTCTGTGATCAGTGTCACATGATCCTTCAGAAATCTTTCTAATATGCTGATTTGCTGCTCAAGAAACATTTCTGATTATTATGACATAATAATATGAAATAATTATAACACGCCACTATATTGGCTCATGTAAGAAATTATAGATTGCATAAAAAAAAACAAACAAATGGTTATATTGTAAAATGATAAATAAATAATAATAACAACTAATTCTCATTTACAAATGTTTAGAGTTTAGAAAAAATAAAATAAATAATATAAAAAATTGATATAATTATTATATTCTATATTAATAAATAGCCTAACATAACTATTAAATAATGCTTATTTAAATAAAAATACATTACAATGATAAGAATCACTATTAATAAATAAAAAAATGAGAAAAAAAAATAAAAATATATATGTGTGTGTGTGTGTTCATGCATTAAAGTAATGGGGAGAAGGTGCTTAATTGATATATGGGTTTTTTTTAAGAATAATTTTGTTGAGCAAGGATGCATTAAATTAATTGATGAAAAGAGACCGTAAAAAAGACATTTATAATGTTACAAAAGATGTCTGTTTGAAATAAATGCTGTTTTTATTCATCTTTTAATAATCAGAGATGTTTGTTGATCAGTATATGATCATGTGACCCTGAAGACTGGAGTAATGATGCTGAACATCACAGAAATATATTACACTTTAACACAGATTCACACAGAACACAGTCATTTTAGGTCATAATAATATTTGACTGATTACAGTATTTTTGATCAAATAAATGCAGCCTGGGTGAGCGGGTGGACTTGTTATAGGACCTTTTTTTTAACCTTTGGAGTATATTTGACCTGGTTTGCGTGCGGACGGCCTGGCTCTGGTAATCACGCAGGTACCGCTGTAACCCGAGCCTGGCTCGACGGGGGTCTCAGGGGTGAAAGCAGAGCTCGCAGATGCTTGTTAGAAGCAGCCGTGCCATCAGCCAGTCATTAGGGGTCCGGCGGCCCCTCGTGCGCTCCGGCGGGGCCCAGGTTTACACGCAGGAGCACAGTGGGGTGTCATTAACAGGAACAGCTTTCGTGAGAGCGCCGGCATCCCGCTGGAACACACGAAACAGCACTTAAACCTTCAACAGTAAAACTGAATCAAGTAGAGAGGTAGAAAAAGAAAAAAAAAGATAAATCATGTACATAACATGTGACCCTGGACCACAGAACCGGTCAGAAGGGTCACATTTAAAAAAACCTGAAAGGTGTATAAATCATCTCTGCTCTCAGACTGATGCCTGGTTTGTTAGGAGAGGATTATATCTGTCTGAGATACAACTATTAGACAATCTGAATCTAAATATGGAAAGAAATGAAGTTCTTATCAATGCATATTACTAATCAAAAGTGTTTAAATATGTATGATAGGAAATGTACTAAATATCGTCATGGAACACGATCTTTACTCGATATTCTAATGATTTCTAATATAAAAGAAAAATGTATAATTTTGACCCTCGCAATGTATTTTTGTATACTTGCGCTGCTCATGAAATGGATGAAATGATGCATTTATAAAATGTAATTAAAGTTTAATATGTAAAACAACATTTCTATGATTATGTGTATGTTAATTATTTATAGTGTGCGGTTTGGAATCAAATACAATAAAAAAACATTATAAAGCTGCTGAGACAGGTGTGTGCTGAGCTCCATACATGCTCCAGATGTGCTACAGTGATAATACTAATCTATGATCTGAGGCCTTTTAATAAAGCATCATGTCTTATTTTAGAAGTTTGCACTGTTTCGTCAGGGATGTTTGAATAGATGGGTTTTCACTTGTTTTACAGTCAGTGTGTGTTTTTCTGGATTGCAGCGGAGCTCTTCCACCAGCTGTCCCAGGCTCTGGAGGTTTTGACAGACGCCGCTGCCAAGGTGAGAATCACCTGAGTCATAATCCATGCATCATAAAGCACAGTTACAAAAGATGACCTCAATCATTTCTGCTCCGCTGTCTCCATAGATTGATTAAATAAAAATTCACAGACAAATGAAACAATCATTAGTAAAATAAAAAATGAATAAATTCGGAATTCTAGAAGTTTCAGGAGTGTAATGTTCTTCTAGTGGTTTGTGATTTTTAAAAGGATGTTTAAAAACTTCATGTTTCTACCTGATAATTTACATTTTTTGATCTGGCATAACTAAGAAAATGCATATTCGTAATGCAGATTTCCATGCCTAGAAAGGGTCTAGAAATCCGTTTTAGACATGTTTAACAGGAACGCTGAAAAAAATTATTTTAAGTCATCTTGAGGTCTTCTATTTGTCTGTTTTTGTTTATCATTTGCACAATTTCTTTTCCCCTTTCGTTATTTCAGGCTGCGTACGACAAGGTCCGTGCTGCTAAAAAACAAGCCGAGGAGAGAAACAGGAAGCTAGATGACAAGAGGAAGAAGATTAAACTCGGTCAGCTCCTCTTCATCCACTCGTTTCTGCTTCCTTGTTATATTTTATTTCTCACAATTCTGAGAAAAACGTCAGGAACACACACATAAAAAAATAAGTTAATTGCAACTTTATACCTCACAATTCAGACTTCAGATATAAACATGCACTTCTGAGGAAAGAGTGATCTTTGTTTTTGTTTGCTTTTTTTAATTAAATGTATTATTTTTGTAGATTTGGAGGCGCGAGAGCGACAGGCAGACGGTGTGAAAGCAGAAGAGGTTAAAATCACCCGCACATTAGAAGAGGAGGTAAGAGCTTTGTTTTAACTCCGTGAAGTGCTTGTGATTTGTCCAAATGTACAGCAAGTTATTGTGGATGCATTGTTTTCTGCTAGGTAACTAGTAATCAAGTACAGCTAATATCTGCTTTTTAAAAACGCATGTAGAGGATGCTTTTATCAAAAACATTGCATTTAAAAGAAAGTTCAACCAAAAATGAAGAAATGCAGAACATGTACTCAACTACAAGCCAGGGATGAGATCAGGATGAGTCTGTTTCTTCATCAGGTTTTTGAATTATCAGCATCTCAGCAATAGAAGTGAATGGGTGCCGTCAGGATGAAAGTCCATCAGAATAATCCCCAGCACTCCAGTTAACATCTGGAGAAGACACAAGCTCAAACTAATCCGGCATTAAGACTTTATTTAACTCCAAGATCAAGCAGCGTTTACAACCAAAACTCTAAACTTTAAAGCTTTAGTCTTCTCCAGATGTTAACTTGATGGACTGGAGTGCTGTGGATTATTCTGATGGACTCTCATCCTGACGGCACCCATTCACATCCATTGCAGAGACGCGTTTCTCCAGATCTGATGAAGAAACAAACTGGGATGGAGCACTCTTTCAGACTGTAATCCTGGATGTGTCTGTAATGCCTCGTGTTGGAGAGAGCGGCCGATAGGCGTCAGTGTTTGTCGTGTGGAGTCTGAGTGACGGGTTACTGCGGGTCTGTGGGAGATTCTAGCAGCACGGAGTATTGTTTTTGTTATGCATATAATAATTCTGGGAATGCGTGTGGTTGCGTGTCTCTGTGTTGTAGATCACCCGTCTGAGGGAGGAGGGATCACGAGAACTACAGGAGCAACAGAGACTCGTACGAGAGCAGATCCAGAGAGAAAGACACACAAACACAGGCACAGGTGCTTAAACACACTCACACACACATTTACAGTGATGCATTTATCCAAGCACTCACACATTGCATTGAAAGACTATATTTGTCTCTTTATGCATGGTTGATGCATGCATGCTGCTGCTAGCAACGCTGGGGTCATGAGTTCGAGTTCTAGGAATGCATGATTATACGCCCTCGAAGAGACTTTAGATATTAATAAATTAATAAATTTGCTATTCGATAAATAAACGCACATAGATCCTTAAGGAGAGAGTTCACCTAAAAAAAAAGCACTTTTTTTATCATTTGCTCTCCCTCATATTATTAAACATTTTATTATGATCATATTTTTCTTAAATACTTTTTTATAGTGAAATATTGCAATGGCAGTATTTCTTATTTTGTTTAATATTAAAATTAATTTAAATAATTAATAGTTTTAGTTATTTATTTAGTTTGTTTTAATAATAGTTATAATTATTATATATCAATATGACTATAAATTAATAATAATGATAATAATAGTAGTAATTATTATTATTTAATGAGTAATAAAAGCAAATATGTACTATGTAATAAATAATAATTATTATTTTATATTATTATTACTATTAATTATTTAATAATAATAATAATAATAATAATAATAATAGTTATTATTACTATTTTATGAGTAATAATAGCAAATATGTACTTTGTAATAAATAATAATTATTATTTTATATTATTATTACTATTAATTATTTAATAATATTTATATGGTAATAATATAATAATTTTTATAAATTTATAAAAATTATAAATTATATAAATTT
>JAUYWG010000006.1:322448-337369 GCA_034779775.1 Enteromius afrohamiltoni
ATTAACTATATTTATATATATAATGTCAAATATAAGATTATACATGTAAATATTTTTCAAAATATATACTTTATGTGTTTGTGTTTCTATATACATAATAAATATACACCACACACACACACACATATTATATTATATCATTATATCATCACAGAATATAGCTATCATCATCCAGACACATGCATGAAGATATTATAAACATGAGCTTCATGATTAAAGCTGCTTTGAATCGGTGCGTTTGCTGAAAAGCACTGTACAAATGAAATATCATACTTGATATCTGAATGTAGTTTATCATTGGTCAGGAGAGCTAGTCTTGAGCTCCTTCTTCCATTAACGTCTCTGACGATACATCTGGAGTATTTGGATTGGGTTTGGTTTCACGGCTCAGAGCTGTGATAAATTCCCAGGCCTTGCGTGATATATGAAGGCCCGGACGCTTGTGAAATAAATGACTAATAAGAGATTTTGGATGGAGTGCTTGTTCAGAAACGAACAGGAATCATCATGTTCAGCACAAATGTAATTTGCTCAGTTTACTTTCACACACGGCAGTCTTGGCTTCACTCGATGTTCTGGATGTGTAAGCTAATAGAGTCGTGCTCTCTGGAACATCTGCTCATGCTCTTCATGACTGTGTGCAGAGTGGTATCATATCCCCGCGCTGTTCTAAAAAAATAAACACAAATGTTCTTTTAAGTAATAATATTAAGTAACAATAATTACTAGTACTGCTATTTAAAATTATTATCCTTGATTAAAATGTCTACCTTTTAACACTGTTGTTGTATAATTGATCATTTGACTTTTTTAAAAAGGTTATCTAGATTAATAAATGCAGTAAATCAGAGTCTATTATTACTGCAGTAACAGCATTTCACTGCATTAGTAAAGAGAATCATTCAAATATCTTGTTTTAGTGATGTAATGTTTGAAAAATAAGCAATTTTACTATTATGTTGCAAAATAAAATATAATTATTTAAATACAATGCTACATTTACTGCCGTTTAAATATTCTTTTAATAAATAATAACAATAATGTGTATATATTATTTCAACAAACAATCATAGTTATTATTTTATTAAATAAAAAATAATAGTAATAATAAAATGGCTGAACATGAATATTAATAGTAAATACTATTATTATAGTATTCTATAGTATTAAATACACTTATTGTTTAATACCACTACTTCTATTACTATTAATAATAATAATAATTATTATTATTATGAACACTAACAATAATTATAAAATTGTATTTATTATTATCATCATTAATAATAACAATAATTAATAGTAGCAGTAGTAGTATAAAATGTTTCTAATGTAAATATATAAATATAATATACAAATATTTATAAAACCATCTTTCAGATTTCATTCGTTTTTGGGGGTAAATTGTGCAGTCCTAATTCCAGTGTTTGCTCATCTACATTGGTCCACGTTCACACCTCTTCTGAGCGCTGAATCACATCCTGCCGCAACAGTTCATTTATTAAAAGGGTTAGTTCACTCAAAAATGAATCTGTTTTACTTGCCCTCAAGGCATCCTAGGTGTATGTGACCTTCTTAAAAAGTTCTTCTAAAAAATCAGGACGGGTCCTTTATACTGGCTATATTCATTACTCAGCTCCAGAGTCATGTGATGTACATTTTAATATTAATAGATGCGCTTTATTTGACTACTTGTGGACTGTTGAACAAAAACACCCATTCAAGCTTTAAAAGAGACAGGACAGTTTTTGATGTAAATCCGATTGCCCTCATCTGAAATAAGAAGGTCATATAAACCTAAGATGCCTCGATGCCGAGTAAAACATGGAGTAATTTCCATTTTTGTGTGAACGAAGTGACGGACACTTTTTTTCTCAGTTCTACCCCCAACAAGACACTGCTGTGATATCTGACCAGAACTGAAACACATGAGACCTCTCTATTTCACATAAAGCTGGTGGTATGCAGTCACAAGGATCGTAATGGCTGGTAAATCATGCTGATCTCTCGCTGATCTACGTGAAGTTGGAGATAAAAGTGCACACTCAGGGAGTCTGGTTCCTGCCAGACACAACATGAAGCAGCCGGACGGGCTATTTTGAGGAGTCATATCTCTAGAGCACATTCCTCCCCAGATTACATTGGGGATTTTCAGGGCGGCTGACCTGTGCTAGTTTGGGGTGAGAACAGTGATTTGAGGGAGGGGTATTTAAATCTGACATGTATGTTTTAATATTCTGTTTTAGTTTCAAACATAAACTCACTTCATTTTGAGTCACAGACCAGAATTATTTCAGAAATAAAATGACACAACCTATCATTGTTTATTAGACTGAAAGACATTGATTCTGACATTTTGCACATCAAACGGGGCTTAGCTTAAACCAGGACTAGGCATTAGTTAAATTAAGATGTTTAAGTAACTTTTACAAAAATACCTTGTAAGAAAATATTCCAGGTGTGCATCTTAACACAGAACAATGACGCTGACATGTTTTAAGATATGTCAGAGCAAGATGTTTTCACCTGAGACGGCTCAAACATGCAGTTTAGTCTCAAGCCTTGTCTGTGAAACTGGGGGGTAATGTCTAGTTTATGTTTAAAATATAACTGGGTCAGACTGTTTTCCTTTCGTATAAAGACTTTATTTGCTGATGTTTTTTCTTGCTTTGAGTATAAACTAGTTTCATTTTGATCAGTTTTTCAGAAAACAAGATTCATCGCTTTATTCTGAAGTAAATGAAAACAAGAGATGAGTTTCATGAGAATACATTCTGCACGGCAAAACATTGTTCATCTGTCTTTTCCGGTTCTTGTTCTCGAGAACAAATATATAAACATTCTTCAGTCAGGATGCATTTACTTCAGATACAAAGTGACAGAAATAAAGCGAGTTGATGCTTAAAACAAGAACACATCTGTCCATTGTGTTAGAAAAATAAACTTGTTTTCCTTTTGTATGAAGTGGATTATTTGTTCTTGGTTTAAGCATCAAACTTTTTATCTTATTTAATTTTGCTTCTCAAGTAAATGAAAACCAGTTTCTGAAAATACCCCTCTTTCTCTGCAAAAGTTAACATTTTGCATTGCACGCCATTATTTTTTAGTGTTTTGTCTCTTTTGTTTCTTTTTTCTTCAGTACAGCTATATGAAGATTTATAAATGAAGATGCACAAAACAGATATCTTTGTTACTCCATTAGCAAATATTTGTTCTTGTTTAAAGCTTAAACTCTGACGTTTCTGTCTCTGAGAGAGAGAGCTTTAGCAACATGCAAAACCACAGAAGAACCAAAGAGTTAATACGTTTTATTTTCTTAAATTCACTTTGTACACATGTTTTCTCCAGAAAACAAGATTTTTCTGTTTTAGCTTCGTAAGTAAATGAATTTTTTTTCCTCTTGTTGTGCAGCAGAGATATCTCAACACTCTTCAAAGATGCATTTAGTTGATCTGTGAAAGTCAAGAGATGCTGTAGAGCAGTTTGCGTGGCAGAGCTCTGCTGAAGGATCTTTCATGTTTCTGGTTTTGATGATGAACAGCCCATCGCGTGCGTTACGCTCCTGAGCGGTCGGGTAAAGCTGGGTAATAGGAGTCGCTGCTTATGACTTACTGGACCATGTCCATTGTTTTAATGTCAATAATAAAATAACGAGGATCTCCCCTGTCTACCGTCTGACGTGAACCCAGAAATATTCCACGCTTTTCAAACCTGTCCAAGGTTTATTTTTCTTCTCATTCTCCTTTCGCTTTGATTGATTGATTGAGCTTTTTATGGTCTAGATGCATTATTCACCCACTTGAGACAAAGTAAAAGTCATATTTAGAAAGTACAGCCAGTTCCCGCGCATGCTTTTCTTTCTGGAAACTTGAACCGTTGTTTCTGGGATCTTCAGCTGCTTGGCCGCGCAACGCAGTGAAGAAACATCACGTCAGGGTTATTATCGTTAAGCATAACTAAAACTAAAACCATAGACATTTTTGCCTCTTAAAATAAAATAAACCTTAACTGAAATGAAATAGAAAAACAGCAAGTTTATTTTATTTCAGCTAGCTGCCAGGATGATATTTGTCGTTTGGGCTTGGTTTAAATTGAAGTACTAAAATAACTCAATTTATAGCTGAAATAAAAAGCTCTAAAATTAGACGTTTCGAAAAATGACAGATAAAAATGTATAAAAACACAGATAAAATGGTCAAAACTATGGGCATTTTCAAAAATATAAAAATAACTAATCGATAATACTTAATATATTTGATCTTATTTTAAAAATATTTATTGTTTTACTTTTTACTAAATGTAAGTGATGCGTATAAAATGAGAAATAAACATTGACATTTTGCATTGACCAATCAGCATCCAGGACCATGAATTATCTATTGTACAAATGTAGTTTTATTCTAAAACTCTAATAAAACACCAGCGTTATTAAATTTGTCATTTTCGTTTGGAGTTTTAGTGATTTGGGGTTTTTTGTCAGTTTTTGTCATTTTTAAATGCCAAAATATTAAATGGTTTTAATTTATTTTTAGATTTTCTATATTATTTTATTTAAAATTTAGCTATTTAGCTATTTGCTTCTGTCATTTTTGATACACTACATTTGGGTGGTTCAAATAAAAATAAACAATATATAAATAAAATACCTGTATTATCACCTACATTCAAAATAATATTGTTGATATTTTAAAATGACTTTTACATGCTCAATTTTAATGAAAGCTCTGGTCCTGGATGCTGATTGGTCAGTACAGAAGTTCAGACGGGATCAGACTCCTGGTTACTCTCTGTGATATGGTGTCTCTGTGCTGTGTGTGTCTGAAGGCCTCCTGTGGCTGTGTTTGTTCAGCAGGTAGTGTTTAAAGCTCAAGCAGATGTGGAAGTATCGTGTTCCCTCACTCCTCCAGCTGTCAGGAGAACAGAAATACAGAAATAGCATCGGTTTAGACGTGCTTGTGTGTGTCTGAGCTCATGTGCTGGATAAGGGCTCTCTCTCTCTCTCTCTCGTTTGTGCTGGTCAGCTGTTTTAAAGCAGTTTGACTCATCTCTGCTCTGAACTGATTCAGCAGTAATAGACAGATCTATCGCTCAGATCGATTGATTCATTGAATTGATTATGAGCACCGGCACTAACTGTGCTCACTTTAACACAATTATGAGCTATTAATAGACTATTTGATATTGAGTATTTTTAGTGGACTTCAGATAAATATTGTGTACATGTAGAAGAAATTACGGTATATTATAATTTATTATCAATGATAAAAAAATCTATAAATAAAATAATAAAAATTGTAGTGTGTGTGTGTATATATATAAATAAATAAATAAATATATAATATATATATATATATATATATATATTATTGTAATTTTTTTGTAGTAATAGTCATGTTATTATATTATAATAATATCATTAGAATAAATAAAAAAAATAAATAATCCTATAAATAACAATTATTTTTTTGCTTTTTAAAAATATATTTTTTTATTTTTAAACATTTACAGAAAATCTTAATGGCTGTTGTTTATTGTAAATATTTGATTGAAAATATATTGTAAATAATAACATTAAAATATATATTTTATTATGTTCTTCAGAAGAATTACTTGGTTATTATAGATGCTATAGAAAACTATCAGACTTCGTTTTTTGTTGCACTTTATTTAAGCAATCAAGTGCCTTGTTAAGTTTATATATCCACTGCATATTAAAAATAAAATAAAATACTTTAATATGCATATTCACATATACATTATATGCACACTGTATATAGATATATAAATACATACAGTTTCATCAAATCACTGTTGTTTCCTTTCACTTGTCACTGAACCGTGACGATATAATAACTCATATGACCGTTCATTTAGCAGATAAGGAAATCACAGTTTAAAGAGGCCAAAGAAAATGATTAACCAGACTCCAGCAATCATTGGCTAATGAAGTATCTGATGGTTACACAACGTTATATAACAGACTGCATTCGGAGGGGTATTTCAGAAAAGAGAGTGTGGGGTTTGGACAGCAGAACGCTGCTCTGAAACACGCGCTGCTTTTCTGGGAAGAAATGTGTGGTTGAGCAATGTTTGGAGTTTTGTTATTATTGTCCAGAGTTCAGAAGTTTGATCAGAAACACTGCTGCTTTTTCAGCAGGGCTGTCAAAATAGCTGGAAAACTATCTACATTAGAATTTTGTACTTAAATATGATCAGTATTTGAATCTAAAAGCCGTAATTAGGGAGAAACGTTTGTGGCTTCTATCCTATATGACTTATTCAAAGTTATATAAAAACACAACTCTCTTTGTGTTTAAAATAATGTTTAAAAACCAAATGTTATTAATTAAGTTAACACTTACTAACAAAAAAAAAAAAGTATTGCGTGTGTATTAATACAACGGACCAAAAACAATCACAAAGAGTACTTTTTAACATTTGAGATGGTAAAAAGCGCCATAAAGTCTCCGATTAAAAGGGGTTATCGGATGCCCAGGTTGATATTATTCTTTAGGGTCTTACTGAAAAAGTAGGTTACAATTTCTCAACGTTAGTGTTACCCTGCCAAAAACAGACACGTTTGGTGCATGTCCCTTTAAATGCTAATGAGCCCTGCTGACCCCGCCCCTCTCTTCTGTGGAGTGAAGAGCCACTCTTATAAGACCTCATTTTAGCCACAGAACTTGCTAACTAGCACAATACTTATCTACATCTGCTCCAGCGTTCAATTAATGATTGATGACAGATCAATGAGGGCGGGGCTAAGATGAGACGCTAGTGTCAATCATTAGTCATGGGAGGGGCCTAGTAAGAACTAAGCCACTTTGCCAAGAATCTCAGAATAGAGAAAGTATCAGAGAAAGTAACTATTATTGAGGATTTAAAAGCGTTGCTGAGCCTGGAGCACAGAAGCTTAATATTTGTAATATTGGCTCAAAATTATAAATTTTTCTTTTATGCCACAAAACATAAGGATATTAAGTAAAGCTCATATTCCATGAAGATATTTAGTACGTTTCCTACCGCAAATATGTCAGACGTTAATGTCTGATTGGCGATATGCATTTCTAGAACTTAATTTGGACAACTTTAGAGGTGATTTTCTCAACATTTTTTGCACAGATTTTCATATATCTAGCATCTGATGACCCCTTTAAAATGCAGTGAGACCTACTTCTCATGGGCCACTGATAAGGCTGCCACATGCCCACCTAAAATTGTGGATTTGAAATTATTAGAATTTTGACAGCCCTAGTTTCTAGTTCACGACTGATGGACTTTATCCATCACCTGCAGCACGGCGTCCAGTATAGAGGGTCCCAGATTCAGACTGAACGTGAAGGCCGAGTCCATTTGGTCCAGCTGTGTTTCCTCGGGGTTGGTTTGGGTCGAATCCCGCCCGGAGCTCAGACTGCCTCGAGCAGGACTCCAGCTGATGCCGTTCGGTTCAGTGTTCGAACACGTGTCCTCGTCCTCCTCCTCTGTGTCCAGGAGAGGAAGAGAGCTGCACTTCTGCCTCTGATCGGCCGGAGCATGCTCCCAGACCGGGCTGCACCGGCCCGCTTCATCCAGGTTGACCCGGGGCGGTTTGGGCGGCGGCGGGAGGAACAGGTTCTGCTCGCTCTTGGAGCTCTGAAGCAGCAGACTGTGTCCCTTCTTCAGGAAGGACAGGTCTCCGAAGCTGTCCGTGTGTCCGCTCGCGCCGATGTGAGAGAGGTGACGGAAATCACTCAGAGGATGGCTGATCATGTTGACCGACAAAACCTCCTTTCGGTTCGAGAGCCTCCTCTGCCAGCGTCCAGACGTGGGTTTACGGAGTAACTGTGTCCTCAGGGGCATCTTAAGACTTCAGCAGCACGACAGCATGTGAGGAGCGTCAATTAGAAAGACGGGTTCTGGAGCAGATTAGAGGAACAAGTCAGAAATATATTTAATAATAAAAAAAAAATATATATATATATTGATCGAGGATGCATTCAATTGATCAGAAATGACTGTTAAAAAAATAATTACTTGTTGATAAAAAATATGTATAATGATAACAATAAGAAATATAGATTTTTAACTGTAAATATTTTTATTTTATATGCAAATTTAAAATATAAATATGCATACATATGTACAGTACCTATTATATACAGGCATTAAAAACACACACACACACACACACACAGGGTGCATTAAATGTTTTTTTTTTTTTTTTTTGCTGTAAACCCTAAGATTTCATTTTAATGATGCATTAGCATCATTAAACATAATGATGCAAATGCTGAAATGAACATTAAGATTAATAAATGCTGCAGAAGTATTGTTCATTCTTAGTTCATGTTTACTAATATAGTTAACTAATGTTAACTAATGAGCCCGTTTGTAAAGTGTTATGACATTTATTTTCTTAAATGCAGTAAAATCCATATTGATTTATTAGCCTATACATCATACATTCGTAGTCTGGAGGCTATTTATTGATTTAAGAAATTATTAATTATTATTAATTATTATTATTATTCGTTAAGGCTGCACTCATAATGTCGCAAAAGATTTATTTTTAAAATAAATGGTGTTCTTTTGAACTTTCTGTTCATCTTTGAAGCATAAAAACTATCACAATTTACACAAAAATATTAGACAGCACAACCGTTTTCAACATCGATAATAATCAGAAATGTTTGTTGAGCTACTCAGTATATTATTCTGATTTCTGAAGATCATGTGACACTGAAGACTGGAGGAATGATGCTGAACATCACAGAAATATATTACACTTTAACACAGATTCACATACAAACCAGTTATTTCAAATTCTAATAATATTTCTGAATTGTTACTGTGTTTTTGATCAAATAAATACAGCCTTAGTGAGCAGAGCAGGGGCTTTGTGTCAGATATACTAGGTTTTAACCAGTATTTGATTAAGATTAGTTTAAGACTGACTACGTTTTCTTCCAGCTGGTTACAGATTAACAGCTGGCATTGTATTGCGACATCTTTCCAGCCGCTGGCGTGTCTCGTCTTCTCACTTACAGCAAAAGACTTCGGATTCTTCCGTGAGAGCGTAAATGAAATCAGATTTACGCATATTTTAATTGCACAATTACGTTCTGGATTCATGCGTAACCAGTGACCTGCATTCTCAGAGCATGTTCTCATAAAGCGCTCCCATTAAAGTATGAATATGGCTAAATTAGTTTGGTATACAGAGTAATTAGACCCATTTGTTGTGATAATGTCCGCAGGAAGCTCTTTACTCCAGTTGGCATCGGCGTGGACGGTTTCGCGGTTTACAGTTCATTAGATCAGCTTTCGTGACTCGCAACACTCACTCTTTAAATTTGTATGGCACTACAGAAAACATGTTTTGTTGGCCAATAAAGGTTTTATCGGTACTTTAGTAGCAGCGGGAGACGGCAAGCGCATAACGGCATTCCTCTACAAACATGCAACGAGAGGGAGGGAGGAGAGACGTGGATTGTTTTTGAGGAAATGCATGATAAATCACCAAAACAAGCAATTGCTACACCGATGTTTTCCCAGTGTAAACCTTTAAAAGGTCTGATTGTTTGTGTTTTACCTGAATAGGTGTGCAGGTGTTTCACGCCCACATCTGAACATCTGAGGTCTGAAGCCAACAAACGTTAGGAGTTTCTGCTAACATGACAAGACTTGTTAGGCTATCAAACAGGTTGAACGATTCTCTAAATAGCATAGGATATTCTTCCTCAAAAACACCAAATAATCATCATGTTTTGTTGATATTGATGCAAATCTTTTTTTAGAATAGTGAACACTTTGACTTTTTTGACAGCATTATATGACATTGCGTTTATACAAAGCCATAAAACTTTTAAAAATAAAGGTGTGTCAGTTTTTTAAAGAATAATTTTTTCTTAGCTTTTAGTAAAAGTGTGATTTTGCAGTGATTTCCACTATGAAGAAGCTTGTGTTCATTCCATTGAAATGAAAGGTTCCTTATGAAACCATCAGAGCCAGTAATGAAGAACCTTTGTTTTTAATGGCTCGTTTCCTCTCTTAGATTAGATTCTATAGAACCATTTTTGTCTCCCTAAAACCGTTCTTAAAATAATAATTTATTCTTATCGTGAAGCACATTTCAATCTTCTGAAGAACCTTTTTTATATATAAAGAACCTTTAGTGGTTCCGTGGATGGTAACGATTCTTTCTGGAACCAATAAAGAACCATTAGGTTTTTTTTTTTTTTTTTTTTTTTTTTTTTAAGTGTAGCAGAATTTTTTGGGGGTTTCACAAATTAATATTTCATTGAACGTATCTGAAAACCACAACTTCTTCTTAATTTTTTTTTTAGTTTAAAGAATCTTTAGTGGTTCCGTAGATGTTGAAGGTTTTACACGGAACCATATAAGCCTAATAAAGAACCTATATCTTTAAGAACGCAACCTGTTTATGGCTTTATAAATGCAGCGCCATTTAATGATAGTGGAAGTGAAATAGTGGAAGTGATCTGAAGTGTCGCTCAAGGCAAAATGAAGAGTTTCTCTTACCGTAACCGTAAAGAGATATTCAGTTTTCTCTCGTTTCTGAGCTCTTCTTTTGCAGTACAGAGTCCGAGGTAGTGTTAAAGTCCAAGGATTGTAAAGCAGGTGAAGCTCGGCAGGTGCTGAGGAAGTCTGACCCTCGTCTCCTCCCTAAAGCTCGGCGTTTGTTTGGTCTGTGCTGATGTCACACCTCGGTGAAGTGTGATCTCAGGCACTGAGGAAGTTCACCTGAGCCGTTTCGCTCTGTCTATCATCATGTTTCTGTGCAAGCTGGGAAGGGCACGGCTGGTTTCTGTCTCATCGATGTCACGTTTAGGGGCTTCACTCATTACTAATCTGGTGTCATTGTGTCTGCTGCTGGTTTCCTGTTGCCCGTAGGCTTTGCTAAAGCCCTTCCAGCTTTGTAATGACAGCGGTCTCTCGCTCTGGACATGTATGCACAGGCGGAGTGGCGTTACACAAGTGCTGTTGACATGAAGTCGTTCCTGCTTCACGCTCATGACCTCACAGACATCCAGACCTCATTCTACTCTCTTCTGATTCTGAGTCAAGTCTAGGCATGACTTGTTGTTTTTCTGGGAGAATCAAAGTTTATTCAGGTTTATTCAGTTGACCTCTATTGCTCAAGGTGATGAATATAAAGCACATCACATCTTATCCTGACTATGACCCGCCCACTCAAACAGGAAGTGACCGTCTCACCAATTAGTAAAATGGCCAACCACTGCTTGCTTTGTTTACACACCATTTATGAAATTATTTGATTTATAGCAAAATATAAGCTGGTGTTCTCTAGGATATTTTGAAATGTGTCAGTATACTTCTCAAAACCCTGTATTATTTTATTGTCAGCTTTAAAGGTGCGGTAAAACAAAGACATTCTGCCCCGGAACGCACATCTGAGAGTAGAATTACTGGCTGGAACATTATTTTTCAGAGAAACAGCTGTGTAAACATAACATAACATAAACATTTTATGTTATAACTTTAGAAGAGCCAGAAACGTTCATACAGCACCTTTAAAAAAAAGTTATTTATCATCCATTGTTTTATTGATCCATCCATCCATTCTGTTGCTCCATTTAACGTCCATTCATCATTCTGTTTGTCTTTTCATCCATCCATCATTCTATTGCTTCATGCATTCAACTGTTTGTCAGTCATTCTTTCCTTATTTTCCATCCATCCATCAA
Organism: Enteromius afrohamiltoni; assembly: GCA_034779775.1. Classification (NCBI taxonomy): domain Eukaryota; kingdom Metazoa; phylum Chordata; class Actinopteri; order Cypriniformes; family Cyprinidae; genus Enteromius; species Enteromius afrohamiltoni. The sequence continues at coordinate 334,157 of JAUYWG010000006.1, forward strand.
TTTATCTATCCATCCATCCTTCGTTCTATCACTCCATCATCCATGTATCCATCAAGCATTCGTCTGTCATTGTTTTTCTGTCCATCCACCCATTCATCATCCCTTTATCCATCCATTGTTCTTTTGCTCCACCAAACAGCCATCTATTATTCTGTTTTTCTATCCATTTATCATTCTCAATCCATCCATCCATTGTTCTGTTTTTCTGACCATCCATCCATTATTCCTCCATCCATTCATTGTTCTTTTGCTTCATCCAACATCCATCCATTATTCTAGCTGTTTTTCTATCCACCATTCTATCACTCCATCATCCATTCATTATTTTATCACTCCATCATCTATCAACCCTCCATTCTATCATTCCATCCCATTCATCTATCAATGTTTCCATCCATCCATCCATTACTCATTACTCTATTACACCATCCACCCATCCATAATTCTGTTTTTCTATCCATCCATCATTTCTCCATTCATCCATTGTTCTGTTGCTCCATTCAAAATCCATTATTCTAGCTTTCTATCTATACACACACCATTCTATCACTCTAACATCCATCCATCATTCTATCACTTCATCATCCATCCATACCTTAAATTGTTTTGGGGGGTCAAATCATCAAATGTATTTTTTGTTTAACTGTTAAAAGAGGCTTGATGCTGTAGCTTTGAAATACTCGATACTATGATCGTCACAAACTTTGTTAAATCCAGTGACGAGTTGCTCCTTAGAAGTGTTCCGTTTCCCGGCAAACAGATAAAAACCTCTTCATCCTGACAACTTACTCATTTCCAAAACACAGCAGCATCCAGTCTCAGATTCTGACAAACGGACAGCAGTATATTACTGGAAGAGAGCAGTACGGTAGAACGGCTCCAAACATTGTTCTGCGTGTCCTTGTGTGTGTCAAGTGCTCCAGAGTTATTCCAGGACAGGGTTGGTACATTCTGTTATGAGATATTTTGTCTAGTCATTCAAAAATGCCCTGAACAGACTTAAGGGGAGCACTGTTTTTTTGTTGTTTTTGTTTTTTTTTTCTTTCCAAACAACATGAAAAGATCATTCAATGTTCCTGCTGGGATGCCGGATGGATGCCAGATTCTGAGGGGAAGCTCCAGAACTGGGTTTTCTCCACGCTTGCCTTCCATCAGAGTCCTTTCAAACACGTCCAATAAACAAAGGGCCGCCCTTCCTTCACCGGCTTCAAAGAAGCAGGTCTTCCTCCACACATGCAACCATTCACATAAACCAAACATCAGCTCTTCATCATAACGTTTCTCCAGCACTGGATCTGTGAATTTCAACAGCTCTCTGACCAGAAATGCTTTCATGCAAACAGATAATCAAGACGTTATGAAGGTTTTCTTTCGCCACACCAAACTTTACTCTTACTTCTGCTGTGCATCTTGATGACTTTGGCCTTCTTTTGGAGATAGTTGAGTCGCGTCCAGACTTTGGTTTCTGCGGTTGTGTTTTGTACAGATTTCTTCTTGTACTCTGTTTTTCTTGTTTCTGGGAAACGCTTCCAAGAGCTCTTGTGGCTACGTTTGTCTAATTATTGGTCTTCGTCTTTTCTTTTTACTCTTAATTGCTCAGCTAAACGGTACTATGAGTGATTATGATGATATATCGAATGCTTAACACTCTGTTGTCTCAACTCTCATGTTGTCTTCATAGGCAGAAGTGACTGGTTTGCACATTAAAATGCATTTTGGTGTTGAATGCAAATATGTATAAAACACATTTCCATGCACTGCAGTGCATTCTGGGATTGCCTTTCCATGAGGAATGTCTCTTAAAATGCTGTCTAGGTAGGGAGCACACTAAGTTTAGAAACAGGCCATGCTATATACACTATTTTTATATATAGGCTATTCTTAAGCTCAAATCTGAATTTTCAGCATCACTCAGTGTCACATGGGACTTTCAGAAATTTTAATATGCTGATTTGCTCAAGAAATATTTTTGATTATCATCAATTTTGAAAACGTTAATATTTTTGTGGAAACTGTAATACATTTTATTTAAAATGGAAATATTTTGCAACATTAGAAATGTATGCGCTGTCATTTTTGAACAAATGAAGGCATGCTTGATAAATAAAAATATAAACATATATGCATATAGCACCCTCAACTAATATAGGCGCTCTTGGGAAATATGGAAGCCACGGCTCGATATTATCACCCTGGAGTGCTCATGAAATATATATATAAATAATGATAAATAATATGTGAATATGAAAGGGAATATATACGTCAGAGATATTTTACTCATAAAAAATTCTAGGAATGCCAATAATTGCGGCCAACAAAGTATTGGATGAAAACATTTATTTCCCAACGAGATTTTCATCCCATTTTAATTGTTTTACTTCAATGGTAAGTTAGAATTTAGTATTTTTTTTAATTTTTTTTTTTATTTTCACATTCATCGTTGCTCAGATTTACCAAGGGTGCCAATATTAGTGTTATCTGTCCTTCTGAGATGTTTACCTCTTCACGTCTCCTGGCACTTGTGATATGTGATTATTAAATCAAGGATGTGGCATTTGGAGAGTTTTAAAGCAATATTTGTGCTCCGCGCTGCACGTTAATGAGATCAGATGGGATCACACACACAATGCCAGCTTTACTGTAAATACAGCAGGGTTTTAATGGATAATCGTGGGTGTGTGTTACATTCTTTACCGAATGCCACTGACGTTATGATGAAGAGAATGTGCTCTGATCTGCTGCACATTAATGAGCTTTTACTCAGAAAATCAGTATGTGATTGTTATACGGGGAATATTTCTGAACATCTGTGTTCTGTAGTTGTTGGCATGATGGGGGTTATCACTCCAGAGCTGATACTGTCATGACCACAAACACTCTTACCCTGTTAGTTGTGTTTGTCTCAGCTCTTTTAGTGCTGAGATTTGTCACTTTTACTGCATAAGAGTGTTTTTAGTCTGTTTTGAAATCTGCATGATGATATCTGCGTATGAATGCAAGTATGAAAAGCTCCATGCTGTGTTCAGAAGCCTTTATTTGCTTTAGACCTTTGTCTATATAGTGTGAACAGGTGTCCTGGGGAAGTTTGTGTACTTTAACACTGAAAAAGAAATTGCCATACAGCCCAACAAACTTGTAGGTTATGCCACATTATTATTATTAAAAGTAGTTTGTGTACTATTAATTTTTCAGAATTTTGAATCGCCTATATAT
>JAUYWG010000006.1:357249-386063 GCA_034779775.1 Enteromius afrohamiltoni
CTCTCAGGTACAGACACAGCATCCTTCACCTCACCTACACCTTATATATTTTGCATTGTCTGTCCTGGTAACAAGATAAATGTTAATATAAAAATATACTGTCCAAACACCATGCATAAATGCACAAGATCTGTCTCTCTTTCATCTTGGTTGTGAACGTCACAGCGTTATTGTCCTCTCAGAAAGTCAGCATTTAATAAAGGAAAACATGGCTTTTAGCCATGCTAAATATTTTTTGCTCTATTTTTTTATTGTCCCATAATTGTTCTTATAATTAAATGTTTTAGATGCACGTTCATCCAAATATAACATGTTAGAGCAGAACGTTCAGAGGTAACGCTTGCAAAATCTTACAATAAAAGTTCTCTTAACATTCAACACAAAGAATTTAGATATTTTAATATTTTAAACTCTGGACATTTCACAGAACGTTCAGAAATTAGGTTTTCATAATGTAATTGGAACGTGTTTTTGTTCGCTGCATCAAAACAGCTGATTCAAGAAGAAATTCACTGCGTTTAATTGAGCGGCTCAGTGATGTAGCCTGCACTCTGTCAGCCGTGTATGTTTCCCAGATAATCCGCACGTTTTCATAAAAAAAAAATAGCACTGCAGAACACGCACCGCAACAAAACACAAAGCAGCTATTGCCAGCGTTCCCGGGAGCGAGCCCACACTGTTTATTTGTACTGGCAGCACGAGCGCGCACTACCTAGGGGGCGGAGAGCCTCCTCGCCCCCCAGAAACCCATTTGGATGGAGACTGGATGGGGCCTTGACTGTTGGGGAGTCAGCCAGAGTGCAGGCCTCTTTTAATGGTCTCACGGCGGAGGCACATTCCCAGCTCTGAGAATTGGAGCAGACACGCTGGCTCCTGTCTTAGCAGCTTTCACTCGCTGCGGTGGGTTTGATACGGGAGCGTCTCGTTAGCCCGACTCTGCCACCTGCCCTCATCACCACGAGCCTCACGTCCAAACCACAACTGAGCTTGTGATCTGTACCAATCAACCCCTCCACGCTCAGTCAGTGACCTAATACTCGATCGGTGACGTCAGGACGGGCTGTCACATTCTTTAAGACCTTTAAGGAGCTGTGTTAGCAAAGTCTGGAAACTTCTAAACTCATTCTAAACTCATTCTAAACTCAATTCCAGTGCATTGTCAAAATCTATATGCATTTCCTTGAGAAGAACTATGATACTTGGTAACACTTTATTTTAAGGTGTCCATTATACACAGTAGTGGTAGTACTCACTGTACAGTCTGTTCCACAGCTACTTATGTAACCAAAAGACTGTCAGATGTGTTGCAGAGTTGATATAATATAATTATAAATCCAAGTACACAGATGTAAGCTGCTTAAATTGAGTGTATCAAGATTGTACTTGATGTGTATCTATACTGTACACTTTATCTAGCTGCACCTTAGTTTGATTTAACCCATTAGTACACAACTTAAAAACATGTTCTATTTACATTAAAATGACACAGACATAAGCTACTTAAAATAAAGTGTACTGTATGAAGACTGTACTTAAGCGTAAGTATCCGTGTAACAGACTCGATGTGTAACATATGTGTAAGAGTAGCTGTCTGTAATTACTAACTCTAATTACAGGTTACATGATAAGTATATTTTATTTCATGCAAGTACATAAAGTGAAAGTGAAAAAAAGTGAAGTGACTTGTGGCCAGGTATGGTGACCCATACGTGGAATTTGTGCTCTGCTTTTAACCCATCCAAAGTGCACACACACACACACACACCCGGAGCAGTGAGCATGCCTTTGGGTTCCAATCCATTAGGCCAAGACTGCCCCATATAAAGCTTACAAAATACAGTAAGCAAGTTAGGTTATGGTTAAAAAATGGCGTTCATATTCATTTTTTTTTCATATTCAAAAAGTTTAAGGAAAAACTAATTTTAATACCTGATTGAGAGATATTTGTTCTTGCTTTAAACATAAACTTACATCTCTCTGTAAGCCAGACTTCTTATTTTATATCTCACGTGAAATTATCACTTTAGACATATAAATACTATTCATTTATATTAGTGCTATATCTTATTATATATTTTTTCATTTATTTATTTGCAATGCATGCAACATTTGATGCCACAACTTGATCTCAAATTTCAGACCTTAATTTGTAAAAATGTGACTTTTTTCAAGGCCTGCAAAAAACAGCATTGTTTCAGCTTGCATCGTTTGGCACAGCATTGCCAAATTCAGCTTTTGAATTGTATTGTAGATAAGCAGTGCACTGTAAGAGATTGTTGATTTCCTTTTTCATAATTGGTGTGAAATTATTAAAAATTAAGTATGTATATGCAATTAAAAGTCACAGTTGGTTTTGCATAACATTTTGCATGCTTTAGTCTCAGTCTCTCCTGTTACTGAACATAGATGTTAAAATACAATATCCCAACTTACATTTTTATGTTTCAAAATAAATAAATGAAGCAACAGCTCAAGTAATTTCTTGACACTTTGGTCTGCAAATCTGAGCACAGTTTGAGATCCTCAGGAGAATTATCTTATAAAGCTGAAGAATTAGGACTAAAAGTCTCCATTTATAGAACAAATGAACACAGACACGAGTAACTTTTTCTGAGAGTCATCTAAGAATCATGTGAATGAAATCTCGGTTGAGATGTAAAGACCTCGTTCCTCTGGATGAGGAGGACTAATAATTCACATCTCTGCAGGTGTAGTCTTCTGGCAGGTAGCACTTCTGACTTTCTACCAGATATCAGATTTCCCTCCGCTGGCAGCTTCTTCAAGTGAAATATCGCTCTCTGTTTCTAAAAGCTAAACATTCGCTTTCCCCCGGTCATCCGTTAGAGTAATTAACTTCACATTACATTCATCTGAACCTTCTCAGGCCGCGAGGAACATTTGAAGTATTCAACATTACCTGATGACAACTATGAGAATGACAAGCCAGTTCAACACAATGCAAATAACAATCAATATTCAATGTTGAAACACGTCTTTATATGCTAAGAAATGAATGAGCAGAATTCTATGCCAAGAGAGATCTTTCCCAGGTAACAAATTTAGATGATAAAAATGCTGTTGGAACATTGATTTAAAACATCTATATTTTTGCTGTCATTATAACGTTATTTAAATGTGACAAAAAACATTTCTTGCAGCATTCATAATAACTTTCATTTCAACCAAAATATAATTTTTTATTTTTTATTTAAATAAATGTCCAGTTTTCATATGGTGATTAGACTGTTGTTTAAAAGTCACATGTTTCAAGGATCTTCTAACTTTATTATTGATCATTTATCATATATTTATTTGATTGTTTTTAATATTTTAAGAATGTAAATATTTTGATTAGAACCTTGGTTAAAACCTACAAAAAAAGAAACAAGACATCTTCAGTAAAACAACATCGTCAATAATGTAATTTTTTTTTACATTATTGAACATTATAACTAATAGTGTTCTCAACGTTATAACATTCCACGATCATTATTTTTAGTGCATTTTGCCATTTATATAACCATTAAAAAGCACAAGTAAATATTCCCTGTTAGTTGTAGGAGGGTTTATATATTGGTGTAAAAATATGTAAATATGCAATTAAAAGTCACAAGTGTATTGCATGTTTGAAAGCACATAGTGTTATTTTCTGATGACATTATCTTGGTAAAAGCCTTGTCCTGTGCCGTCTGAATGAACAGAAGGATATGAAGCGGTGTTGGGTTTGAAGGATGATGGTTTTCAGTGGCGGTCTCTGTCAGACAGGAATAGGGCTGTAATGTTTTCAGGCTGTGTAAACCATGTCTCCGGAACATTGTGTTTGTTAGGTCATTCTCTTAAGCACCCTTCATCCTCACGCTGTTATTCTTTACTATCCCCTCCTCCGTTTGGGATCTACGGATCTTCTGCAACCTTTCACAAATTTCCTGGGCCTCTTCGTAACGGGTCGAGTCCTGTCACCGCATGTGTCACACACCATGAGGGCTGTTTATTAAACTTGCTCGCTTGATCCAATACATGCATTTTATTTATTTTCAAATAAATGGTTTAATTGTTCTACAAACAGCTTCATTATGCCTCAGTTAATACTCTGGATTGAATCGTGCTCGCTCTTATGATGTCAGAAAGATTAATGCATGACTGATTTCAGTGTTTACTTCAAAATCTGTATACAGTACACACAAATACACATATATTGTCAATTTGATACAAACACATCTATACATAAGTGCCCAAACTGCGAATAGAATCTGAAAAGAAATAAATAAAAAAAAGTTGTAAATAAAATACATCATAGTAAATTATGAAATCTACTAGCAATATCTGATGTAGCATATTACTAATCAAAAAGGTAGTTTTGATATATTTATGATAGGAAACTTACTAAATATCTTCATAAAACATGATCTTGACTTTTTCGGCACAAGGTAAAGGTCTCACAAGGCCCCTTCAAATGATGCGTGTGGTCTTCATGTTTGCCAGATCAACAGAAAAGCCACATCAAAGCAACTTAAGTTCTTATTTTGTAGATAGAGGCAAATTTTCTATAAAGACAAATGGGTCATGCAAAACAAAAGTAGCCATAATTGCTAGCATAAAAGAGGCCAAAAATAAGATAAATCGCAGTGAACGTGGCATTGATGAGGGTAAGAAAGCATTAACAGTTTTGAAATGAATTTATCATTTCAAGTGTTTCTCATGTGTACTTAAGTTTTTACTCACATTTTCAAAACTTTGTCTCTTTTTCTTTTCAAAACTGTACACACGAGTCCAATAGCTGCACACACAAAACACCTCAAATCTCTTGAAAATGAAATATCAGAATATCCTAAAACGCGAACACCTTCGCCATGATATCAGCTCCTAGATGTGAGCTGTGTGTCATGTTTTGCAAAATGTTTTTTTATGAGTCAAAGGCTGGGAAGTAGTGTGTGCTTCTGCTGTAAGATTTACTGCACAAAACTGTCCTTTCAGATGAGTTCACAGGTCCACATGAGATCTGCACCTGCACAGAAACACCTGTTATTAATCAAATCGTAAACCTTCACGTGGTTCATAAACAATTTGGCTGATTTGGATGCAAATGCAACACATGTCTGCATGAGCCAAAATGAATCTGTGGTACTGAACACACCCATCATAACCGTAATAAAATACATTCTCATTTTTATTTTACGAGGTGGGATTGATCGTTGGATATTGATGTCAGTCCTGAGACGATTCCTCTGATTTTCCATCTCCATGTTTCCTATTCCCAGACACATTTTCTTGTACTTAATTGGTGTGTTTTCTTGTTTGTCACTTGCTGATGTAATACTGTGGAGAGAAATTATTTTATGTTCCATGTGAATCGAGCTATCATCCGCCTATTACTTTTCCAGATGAGCTTAACCACAATTCCAGGAACATCCGTCTGCTTGGAGAGCTGTGTTCTTGTTTACTGTGTGTGTGTTTCTCATGAATGGAAAGCTTTGAATTGCTTTGGTAATGGAATCTCATTGCCCGGTTATTCCAGTGACTGTGAGTAGCGTGTGAGTTTGAGCAAAGTTGGCTACGACTAATTTTGTCTCACTTTCTCATCCAGAGTGGTTCTTGACTGCTTTTGCTTCAGGGCCCAGATTTTACAGCGCACTGGACAGCAATTACTTCTTCTACAAGAATAGTGTTTTTAAAATCAAACATTGAACTTTTTTAATATTACCATGACTGCATTAGCCCTAAAAATGTTGAATTATTAGTCTAACATAAACTGGTGTGATTAAATGGTGATTTTGTGAGATGTAGAGGCTTTCATGGGCTGTATTCTGTACGGACAAATGTGTAAATGATAAAGCTTTACTGGGATGCAGCTGTATTAAAGTACGCGTTGTTGACCCTGGAACAACATTGTGCTTAGCCAATCAGATTTGAAGAACCAGTTTAGCCAATCAGATTTGAACAATCAGTGTTTGGTGCTTGTACATCAGTGTCAGTCATCTATCATTTCCTCTGATTTTAGGCATTACTCATGGGTAGGGTTAGGTTTGGGTCTAGAGATATGGTCAAAACTAAAATATTGTGCCAGGGTCAACAAATATGTTAACCCAGGAACACGTCGACTTCAGCAAAATCAGGATGTGCATTAAAGCACAGTTTGGGAGCTCTGAGAATAGAAGAGAAGCAAACAGATGTGACTGACATTGGACGACATGCAAATGTGATGCTGTAATGTCATGAATATGCTAATTTGGATATTGCGCCATCAGACCTTTCAAACTTTAACTTTAGACTTTCCATTGAGAGTCTTTGGCAAAAGCCTTCAACAAATCGAAGTGTTTAATGTTTTTTGGTATCAGCTGTCTATGCAAGAAATGTTGAAATAATGTTAAAATCACTACAAGAAAATTGCAACATTTTAGAAATGATTTGAAACACTGCTCAGTGTTACCTTTGATATTAGCGTTAGACTAATTTTACAGGCCAATTGGTATCAAAATATATGGTTTGATTGGACACATGACCTTTGACATCTACAACAAAACTAATGAATGTATCACGTATCTCTTCACATTTGAAAAGTTTTTTTTGGGGTCTTGAATCAATTTATCTAAATATCTGAGAGGGCTTAATAAAGATATGCGTAAAAGTACATGATAATCATGTTGGTTTGAGCTCAGGTCCACCAGAACTAAACTAAATCCAGACTAAATGACTAGTTGGTTGAAGGACATGTTCTTGACTTACTGATATGCTTATAATGGCTTTGCTGTAGACGTCAGTCAAACGCGCTTGGCATCTCTGACAGATCGAACTGCTCATGTAAAACTGATGAGAAACAAATGAGCGTTATTGAAGCAATGTGCGGCTGATTTGTTTGTAGTCCGGGGAATTTGACTGCAGAGCTCTTGGAAGAACGTAGTCCGTCTGTGATTGTTATTGGTCTGCAGTCTCTCTCTCACATAAACCCTCTTCGCTCGAGGGCCTACAGGTAAAAGATGCGTGTGAACGGACACTTTTCATGCCTGTATGTTTGTTTATGAGGGTGTGTTGGTGCATTTATGAGCTCCTGCTCTTTCATGGCAAGGAAAAACATTTAAACTACGATCTTGCAAACATTTAGATTAGAGACTCGGCCTGCAGTGACTGTTTTTGCAACGCCATCAACTGGATTCTGATTTTCTTTAGGCAGGCTTCATTCATTTATTTCTGGGCGGAGCCTACTTGTTTGTTTTTAATATAAAAAAAGGTCTCTTTTTGGCAAATGTAAAACATTTTATTAATTTTGAGGAATTCTGAATGTGTTTTTTTGCAATTGAGATGAACGCATGCTTTGCAAATAAAAAAAGGTATTGCTTTACTTTACTAGTTACTTGATTAATATACGCAGTAGACAAACATATATTGTGATTAATTGCCATAAGGTGATATTACATTAGAGCCTGACCGATAATTAGGCGGTATCGGCATTTATAATGGCCGATAAATTTCAAAAATAAAATAAAACAAACGAAACATCCTTACTGGTAACTTTGATTTAGTTGTTGTTGTTATTGTGTTTTTGTTCAAAGGACTTTAAAGTTTCATATCTAAAGTTTCTATTTTTATACATTTTATTTATCAGAAATGTAATATATTTTGATGTTCCTCTCTTCTTTTGTGACAATAAAAGAAACAAGTTTCTTTTTTTAAATGCATTGTAATATTATGTTAGTTAAAACTCATAAATAACTACAAATTTGTTTTTTAAAAGATGTTGAACAATTATTCATAAATGTGACATAAAATGTTTTTTTATTGATGTGAAGTGTTATTTGCACTTCCTTTTTAAATTTGGATGAGGCCTACGTGTTTGTTTTTAATAAAAAATTTTATATTTTTGTCAATTTAAAACATTTTTAATTGATGAATCTGTTTTGTGCAACTGAAATGAATACAAAAAAGTATTGCATTACTATACTAGTAACTTGAAAAAGTAATCTGATTACTTGCATGACTTATAATGCATCCCCCTCAACACTGACTAAAAAGTGAAGTGAAGATTGTGTAATATTTCCCTGTAAGATCTTGAATAGATGCTGATGTACACTCGTCCTAGTGTTGATTGACTTTACAAGCACAAGTGTAATGTTCACACATTTTCCAGAAGTCAGCCATGTCTTACACCATCTCTGCTCTGGTTTAAATCACTTTAAATGTGTATAAGAGTGTGTGTTTTGGCTTTCTAAATCAGGAAAAACTCTAAAACATAGACGCTTCCCAGAAAGCTGCTTTATCTGCCTCCCGCAGCTGCGAAATAATTGTATACTATTGCACATCTATCTATTAAGCTGTCGGGCTCATTGGCTTCAGTCTTTTGGATCGAAAAAGCCACTTCCTATGGGAATTGCCTCATCATCTGTAAGCGGAGGAGTGATTTAGGGCAACACGGATGTGTGATAATTCTCAGAACAGAAGTGTTGAGTCACTGGGTTTTGGCACCGCGCTCCTGCTGTTTCTGGCAAGTGTTTGCGTGACTGGCATTGCTTCGCGCTACCAAAGATAGCTTTTCCAAGCTGGTCATACGCTGCCTTAAAGTTGTCTTAGGATGTTCCAACTCTCGACTTGAGAAATTTTAATTAAGACGAGATGTTTATGAGATATTGGTCTGAATATATTGGATGCGGTGGAACATTTCATGTTTCTAGTATAATAAAATAAGTTTATGCACTAGGCATTTTTTTTTTTTACCTTTATTTTATTGTTCGTAAACTGATATTACACATGGTTTTGTGACACAAATCATCTAAATATGCCAAATTTTGGCAAACCTTAAAGCTTAATCTACAGGATGATTTAGAAACTCATCCTAACAGCTTAAAATAATCTGGTTTAAATCATAACATACACTAAAGGTGCAAAAGCTTTTCCAAAGGTACGTTTTTGTACCAAAATAGTCCATTGTGGTACCTTATAGATACATATTAGTACTTCAAAGTGTACATATTTGAATCTAATTGGTACAAACATGTCCCTTATCATGCCCAGTGTCAGCTTTTGTACCTTTATTTCTAAGAGTGTAGAGCTAATGCTGATAAAACAAAACTCATATGTCATATGTGTGTAAACTTTGAATATGATGTGGTTTCTTACTGGTCCCGTTGTTCAGGAAAAACACACAGGTTTGCAAAAGTGACAAGTTGAGAGTATCTGCATTAACATGTGTACATTTCAGAGAGCTTTTAGAAACTCAGCTCACTATCGATATCAAACTCGACATGTTTTAGACATTTCTTTCTCTACAGCTTTCTGTAGTGTGAAGAATAAGCACCATAAAGTTTAACGGAGCTATAATTATGATGCTCAGCTCTGCAAGAGTAATAATAATGCAAGTATACTTTACATGCAGTAGCAATTATAATAAAGTGATTACGATAGATTTATAGAATCTAGTGTGGTTGCTGGGTCTCTTTAGCGTGTGAGTCTAGATGAGAAGGGAGGATGTATTCTGTCTTTGATGGTTTGAAATGCAGCCATTAATGTTTTCCTGTTTTAAAGTGCACTTCTGTCCAAAACAATGCCGTTGTTAGCTTCACATCATCTGCTGTGTGTTTGCATGAAGCTCATATTCCACCTCAAAACATGTTTTAGTATTTGTTGTACCGGTTTAAACACAAACGTATTGTAATGTAAAGTATTTTTCATATCGCCAGTTGTATGCAAAACAATATTTCTCTTTATTTTGGGGTGAAATATGACCCTTACATGAGAGTCACTCATCTGTGTGTGAGGTCAAAACAGAGGTGATGGTACAATTTGTGTGTCTTTTTTTTAAAGCCGAGCCCGCAGCAAATCCAGAGGCCAACGATGGGGGCATCCCGGAGAGCGGCCATTTTTCAATGGGGAGGTTCATCAAAAAGACGTTTCTCGTGAGTGTGCGTTTGCGTGTGTGGTTCGCAGTAAATCAGGGGCATGTACTGTGGCTTCCCTGCGTGGCCCATAACACCCTGGCCCCGCTCCAGAGCTCTGCGGTGTCATGAGAGGAAGCGAGAGAGGAAAGCAGCGTGTGTCTGCTATGAATTAACCAGTGTAAATGTAAGACTCCCTCTGAGACTCCCTCCGCCGCGCATGTGGGCCGCAAAGCAGATTTGCACGTTTGTATGTGTGTGTGTGTGTGTGCAAAGGTGCTACGGAAAAGTAAATTAGCAAATACATTAAGATTTCTAATTTACATGACCGACAAACAGCATTTTATTAATACGTGTGTGTGTGTGTTTGTACAGCAATCCAGCAGATGTGGCCAGCAAAGCGTGACTGTATTTGGAGCAACTTAGTGAGCACGAATATAAATATTTCATTTATTGAAATGCACGCTGTTGTAGTCAACAATGCATTTTATTTACATCAAAAAAACCTGTTTTAAGTCACATTTATGAATCATTTTTCAACACCTTTTTAAAAATTACAGGCTTATAAAACTTGTAGAACTAGAACAAACAGAGGAATGCATGAAAAATGTCACGTTTATATGATAAATATTTATATATAATACAAATTATATGAATATAAATATATATATTTTTACTCCATGTAAATATTTTCTAAACATATACTGTATGTGTGTGATTTTTATATTTATATGTGTATATATACACAGTACACACACATATTATGTAAACAAAAAACTTGGATGTTATATATATATACACACACACACAAATATATATATATATATTTATTTCTAAATGGAACATTTTTGCATAATTTTTTAAGAAACTGCCATTTTTAAAAGTAGTACATTTTAAAATCAATTTAAGCACACATCTCTCTCTGTAAAAACATGGTTTTAAAGTCCTATGAAACCCTGCTTACACCATTTTTTATTCCTTTTGGCACTTTTTCTTTGGTTACTTTTGATTTGAAAACATTTAGATTTAGTCATACATTAATCTACACAGAAAATTAACTGTATTATACTTCATTGTCGCTAAATATAAAGTACATACCTTGTTCTGCACAATGTAATATGTCAGAGCACCAGCACTAATTTATTCTTCCTTTAATATGCTTCCTCTGAGTTTGGCAGAGATTTTATACTTAAATGGCCTCAGTGTTAACCCATAAGAGCAGTTTAAACTCAAGTCCCGTGATGGGTCATGCTCGAAAGATAGTTGGTGGATTAACATGGCAGCGATGAGGAAAACTTCCACTTTTGCGATCTGATCGCCAATACATCGTCTCTTTCCCATAGAGAAGATCATCACGCTGTTGGTCAGGTCTTTATCCAGAGCTCCGGCCTCGTCCAAGAATCTCGACGGGTCGAAGACGTGAGGATCCTGCCACTTCTGAGGGTCGTGGTTGACGGACCACTGGTTGATGAACACAACGGTGTCTTTGGGGATGTGGAGACCTTCGATGGTGACGTCTGAGGTGGTGGAGTGCGGGATGGTGACGGGGACGAAGCTGGTGTAGCGCATGGTTTCGTAGATGAAGGCATTCAGGTAGGCTAGATTGCTTTTGTCTTCCATTGATGGGAGTCTATCACGACCGACTACTTTATCAATCTGCTCTTGCAGTTTGGTTTGGATTGATGGGTATTTGACTAAAAGAAGAAGTATCCAATTCAAGGCAGTGGAGACAGTATCCATACCTGCTCCAATGAGATCAGAAACCGTACCTTCAGTATGAGCCTCGGTCAAGCCCAACTCTGTGTCTGCTTGATCAATCACGCTAATAAAGGCATCACTCATGTCTCTTGTGACCTCAGGGTCGTAGCTTTGCCTGTGCTCTACCACTTTACCTTTGACAAATGTGAAGAAGTCATTATTGAGGTCTTTGAAGCTCTGAAAAATGCTCCTCACGGGATTGGGAAACGACTGCAACCAAGGCATGACATCCACCAAACTTCCAGCTCCTACAGTTTCGCTAAACTTGTTCACATTGCCCAAGAGAGTCCTGAACTCAGAGTCGTCGTGTCCGTAGCGTTTCCCGAAACAAAGAGCACAGATGATGTTAGCAGCCGCGACTGTGAGTTCATGAGACGGATCGAAGTATCGGTTGGTTGCACTCAATCTAAGAAATGTTTCCATCAGTTCCTCGGCTTCAGCTGTGATGTGATTCTCCAAGGACTTTTTTGTTTGGCTGTTTGCGGAAGAGAAGGCACGAATGGTGGACTGGGCGAGCTTCCGGTGCATCTTCCATTGCTCGCTGTAGCTGGTGAAGGTCATGCTCGTCCCGCCGGAAACCGACTGGAAGGACACAAAGTTAGGTCTGCCTGCGAACACGGTGCTGTGTTGAAGCAGCGCATTGCGTATGGCCGATTCTCCATTGAGAACCACTATATCGCTGCTGCCCAGTCTAATTTGGTAGACATTTCCGTACCTCTTTGCCAGCTTGGAGAAGGTGATGTGGGGCATTTGGCCAAGCTGCATGGCATTCCCCACAAGCGGCCAAGCGTAGGGCCCTGGAAGCCTCTTCTTGAGGGTGAGGTTCCTGACCCAGAAACAAGCCTCCAGACAGCAGAGGAAGATGAAAGATGCAATGAGGGCTGGCTGGATCTGTCCGCTCCACTCCTTAAGGATGCTACTGCCCTTCATGCCCAACTCTGCATCTGAATGCGCCATGATAACTCTAAAGGTTTGTTTTTGTGTAAATTGCAAGTGTTTTAGTAACTCCCCATCTTGAATGCAAGTAGGAATTTGAGAAGCTCAACTCCCTGTGGTTTTCTGCCTTCTCCAGCTCTGGTTACAGGAAGAGGGGTCAGGGTTTGCGGAGCTGCGGTGTCTGTCCAGAGATGACCAAATTAGAAGAATGCAGATTTCTGCCTTGACACTGTGTTATATATCTCTAGAGTAGGAGGAGTCTGGGCCACAGGTTCGTTTTCTTTCCCCCCGACTCTCTCTGACTCTCCACCCATTACGTCCTGGAAACACAATGGACTCCCAACATGTTCTTAAACCATCTACAGATGCATAGTGCTTTAGACAAGTGCATATCAATATACGTTAGACATGAGATAGAAACTTACTAAAGTGAGTGTCGTTTGTTTTAAAAAATAAAGGGCAGTACATTAAAGTTTAAACTTTAAATAGATGCAATTTTGAACTGGAAGCCAGTCAGCATTGTATTTGTTGGATCTTATTGTTTCTATACACCTGTGGTTCCTCTTCTAATACACCTGTGTGAACTTGAGGAGAAAGAACAATGAGACTGAGCATGAGTTGCAACATTTAAAATGCATATACAGATGCTTGCTTTTGTAGTTTATATAATTCAGTCAAATATGTTTTTATTGCGTTTTTAAATGCATTTTGGTGGCACTGTACCTCTGTGCGTATATAAGAGAGTAAGAAAATAGGGTAAATGGATGCAGGCCTTCATTTAATGATGGCTTTTGCTCTCTATTTATGTTTAATAGATCATTTTTTGTCTTACTAAAATTGGTGTCGTTTTACTTTTTACAGAATACATTGTCTAACATATATGAGCTCTGGAAGTCTGCTCTAATCGGTGTGTTTCAGTTTTGTTTGGAATCCACAATCCGATGCCAACTGAATGCTAGTGAAATCAAGTCACTTGAGAAATTCAGTCTGTAAACTTTTTAAATCCGTCAGACAAAGAACAGATACAAACAATGGAGTTAAATATGTACCATGAGAGTGCATTTATCATGAGCTGTAGTTAGAATAATGACTGTTGTATAAATGTAATAAGATAATTTGACTTTAAAGATGTGGCTTTACAGAAATATCTCAGCAACTGAATGCAAACTGAAATATTGGCCATAAAACTAACAATAAGGGTATATAAGTGAAGACAGACGCCGACTAATCAGAACTGCCAAGCTGGTTTAGTCTGATGTGATTTATTTATTCATTTATTAATTTATTTTTTACTTTTATATTTGATTTTATCTGTGTATGTACATGTATTTTCTTATAAAATGTGCATCAGGATCAAAACAGAAAGAGACTGAGTGCGTCTTCACAGGCTGTAGAACAGCACTTTATTTTTTTTCCACTTGTAGCTTATTTTCCAATAATAAAAAGAACACATATTTGAAACAATACCTGAACAATAATAATAAAAAAGCTGTATTCCTGAATACATGCAATTCAGTTACAGAGCTTGCAAAACTTTCAGTGTAAACATTTATCATAATAAATGCAATGTGATATAGGAGTACATCTTGGGAGCACATCTTGGTTTTATATATGATTTTGAGGATTTGTTTTGTGGACGGGGGAGAACCTTCAAAAGGACATAATGAGCTGAAAGCTGAAAATTCATCCAGAAATTAATTTTGTGATTCGCTGAGAAATAGAACAGACACAGCACAACTGGCATTTCAACAAATGAACTTTGCAAGAATCTCAATTTTATATGCATTTTATAAAGAATATAATTTATATAAAATTGTATATTGGGTATAAACAAATGCTTAAATACTTAAAATACCTGAAGTACATAATCACATTGTTATACAGTTTTATGCAAGCATAATTAAATGAGTCGAGCTCATAGGAAGTAAAAGTACTCCAACAGCTGCTGCCCATTATCATGACTCAACAAGATCTACAAACAATTGCAATTGCAAACAATATTACATAATAATTGATATGTCTATAGTGAAAGTGGCTTAGCATTGGACCAAAAACTTTTCATATTGTAGTCCTGCTAACGTTATTTTGAAGCATAGATAGTGTTTTATAAACACAAAGCAATTAAAACATTACTGTTAAGAATCTCTTCAGTTACCTGACAACATATTCTATGGATGTGAATAAATCAGTTCATTGTGAACGTGTATAAATATTAAATATACAATTACTAACAGCATTCAGTGCAGCTTTACTAATACTCATGGGATACATTTGTAATACGTTCAGTCTCTGCTAGCCTTCAGTCACAATAACAGGCTGGCTATTTATTTATACTCATGCCGGTGATACCAAGCCAAAAAGTTTTCCTCTGAGCTTGGCTGAGATTGTGTACTGGAGCGGCTTCAGTGTTAAACCATACGAGCAGTCCATGGAGAGATCCTGAGAGGGGTTGCTCTCAAATGAGCACTGGTGCAGGAGGATGGCAGAGAACAGAAAGACCTCCACTTTGGCGATCTGATCACCAATGCATCTCCTCTTCCCTGTCGAGAAGATCATCACACTGTTGGTCAGGTCTTTATCCAGAGCTCCGGCCTCGTCCAAGAATCTCGACGGGTCGAAGACGTGAGGATCCTGCCACTTCTGAGGGTCGTGGTTGACGGACCACTGGTTGATGAACACAACGGTGTCTTTGGGGATGTGGAGACCTTCGATGGTGACGTCTGAGGTGGTGGAGTGCGGGATGGTGACGGGGACGAAGCTGGTGTAGCGCATGGTTTCGTAGATGAAGGCATTCAGGTAGGCTAGATTGCTTTTGTCTTCCATTGATGGGAGTCTATCACGACCGACTACTTTATCAATCTGCTCTTGCAGTTTGGTTTGGATTGATGGGTATTTGACTAAAAGAAGAAGTATCCATTGCATGACTGTTGACATGGTGTCTTGTCCTGCTCCGATTAAATCAGTGACTGTAGACTCAACAAAGTCTTTGGTCAGCGTGCTCTCTTTCCCGTGCTCAATTACACCAATGATTGCATCGCTCATGTCACGGGTGACCTCAGGGTTGTACGTGTCTCTATGCTGCACCACTTTGTCCTTCACATAAGCAAAGAACTCTTTATTGATGAGCTTGAAGTTTTGATAAACGCTTCGGACTGGATTCGGAAACGACTGCAGCCAAGGCATGACGTCCACCAGGCTCCCGGCACCGACCGTTTCGCCAAACTTTTCCACTCTTCTCAGAAGAGTCCTGAACTCTGGATCTTCGTGGCCATAGCGCTTCCCAAAGCAAAGAGCACAGATGACGTTTGCGGCTGCGATGGTGAGATCACGCGAAGGATTGAAGTGTCGTCCGTCGGCACTGACCCGTAGAAACTTCTGCACCAGATCCATGGCTTCGCCTACAACGTGCTGCTCGAATGTCTGCCTGGTTTGACTGTTCGCCAACGAGAACGCTCTCAAGGTCGATTGCGCTACTTTCCGATGCACCTTCCACTGTTTGCTGTAACTGCTGAACACCATGCTCCGGCCGCCAGAAATCATCTGAAAGGACACAAAGTTCGGCCTCCCAGCAAATTCGGTGCTGTGCTCGATGAGCGCCTTGCGTATGGCCGCGTCTCCGTTCAGAACCACGATGTCACTTCGCCCGAGTCGGATCTGGTAGACGTTTCCGTACTTCTTTGCCAGCTTGGAGAAGGTGATGTGTGGCATTTGTCCCAGCTGCATGGCATTGCCCACCAAGGGCCAGGCGAACGGACCTGGGAGCCTTTTCCTGATCGTCAGATTTCTGACCCAAAGACAGGCCTCCAGAAAGAAGAGGATGATGAAGGATGCTATCAAAGCTGGCTGAACCTGTCCGCCCCATTCCTTCATGATGCTGCCGCTCTCAAACTCAGCTTCAGTCAGAGCCATTCTTCGGATGCACTTTTATTCTTCTAATGATATTCTGTTCAAATAATGCTAAATAAAAAAAGAGAAATATAAGCATCCATTAAAAAAAATACTCAACTTCTTTTTGCATGCAACTAACTCTCTTGTTGCAAGTACAGTCTGTTTTAATTCATCTGCATGCACTGATTTAGAGTGTTCTACTCTCTTTAATTTTCCAGGTTAAGCTGACAGGGTTTTGTGAGCTGCTTGGATGGATCCATGTCTTTTATATATGTTCTCAGCACAGGGGGCAGGACTCGATGATAGTCTCACTCCTCCCCTTATGGAAGCCGCAGGGACTACCTTAGAAGCTCTAAACGTCTGGCTGCAGCCGAACGCGGAGATCAGAGCACGCAATCGGTTCTCTTCGCCGGGAAAACGTCTGAAGATAGTGCGTAAATCATCTTTTGTTTCATGTGCGCACGCTCTGCGCGGGGTTTTTCTGATCATCGTTGGCGGAGATGCATAAAACTCAATTGTGCAAAACTCTTGCGGTTTGTGCCAGTCGTCAAATAGTGATAAACTCAAACGGAGTGATGCATTAAACGTTTTACTGTATGTTGCCGCAGCTGAACTCTTCGCATCTCCTTATTTGCGCACACTTGTAATCGTTATTTCTGCTCTGGTTTGCAGGATTACGAAAATGTTATTTTAGGCTTGGTGCAATCATCGACGGCTTCCCAGACTTTTGTCTTGGGGAATGTTTCGTAATAAAGAGACGCTCTGTTTTGCAGACCCACTTTACATAAACCCTAAAAATGGAAAGGTATGCATGCATGGCGTTATACAACACGACTAGATATTAAAAAACCGTGCTATGCCTGTGCCTACTATAATCATCATAATTTGTAATGAATATGAATGTCAGTATGAAATAGCATCTCATGTCATAATAGACATTAAAATTAATCATGCATATTGTAAATGTGTGATGATTGCACCATCACAAAGTTCAAATAAATCCTTGCAGAATAATTTATGTCAATAGAATTGATTTTTTGTACAAATGTCAATATTTTAAAAGACAGCGAAACAATCAAGTTTGTAAATGATCTTTAAGAGCATAATTTGATGTTGTGTTCACATGTCGATGGTGCATCATGTTCTGGGGTCTCTGATCTCATCGTAAATCAAGCCAGGGTCTCTCTCGGCTATTTTCCTCTCACAATTTCAGGATAAATTTTCACATGTGTTTTTGGGTATGCAGTCATTGAGAGATGGGCTTAATTGCAAGCATGCCTTCATAACGTGCACTAAAGCAGATTCTCTCAGAATACACCAAGACACTTTATTCTGTAAGAAAGCACATCCTGAGGGTTAAGTGTCCTTAAAAGTTTAAAGATGATTTAGTTGCACGTGTATATGCATTTCGTTTTTTGTTTGCTGTTTGGTCTCTTTGTACAGACTCAGTTTATATCATAAGAGCATTAAATGGAAGTTACATTGGTATTTTCTCGTTCATATTTGCAGCTCGTCCATCAGTGAGAAAGAAGTTCTCTGAAATCTCAAGATTTAGGCAATAGAACTGAATGTTCTTGATGCAAGACCTTACTCTTCTGAGCGCCAGGCAAGAGATAAATGTTCCTTGTTTCCTCACCAGGAGGAGTTTATTTTTGCAGGGATCTAATGACCCTAATTTCAGCGCTGCAGCATTTCTAGAGTCAGAGAGACAGTAGCATTGATTTCTTGCTGATAGTACACTTTCCTGGATGCATACCACCACTAAAATGAGATGTGCCTCCTTCCCTGAGAAGAGAGGAAGGAGAAGCTGCCAAATACAATCAGTTCCAATCCACTTGGATTTAGGAGCCCACTGTTTTTGCTCCCTAGGAGAGAATAAACATCTTCACAGAAACAAGCTTAGATTTCATTGTGCACTGTTCAGGGAACACTATAGGGAGGAAGAACTAGTGAGCAATAAACTGACTCGGTTAATTATATCTGTGTGGAAGCAGTACACATAATAAAATAAAGTGGTATGTTTAATCCACTATAAAAAGATTTTAATGCACTAATTAAAATGCTCTTTGTAGTGCATTATGATCTCATGAATAACAAGGAATCTTGTTACACTTGTTCATGAAATGCATTAATGCACATTATTAATTACTATTAAGACTTGAAGTTAAGTGTTATCGATTGTCTTAAATCTCTTTTCAGATCTCACATTTTAATATAATAACATTTTTTAAAGCTCAGGATTTTGATTGAATTTGTAATATCTGCAAAGTAAACCACAGCCACTAATGCTTTTAACTAATGATTTAATTTATAATCTGTTATATTAGATCATTAAACATCAAGAATGTAACAATATTATAATATTGGTCTGGTATTAGTTAATATTCTGTGTATAAACAGTGGAAATAATTTTTGCTCTATAACATCTAAAATGCATCTAAATAACTAAATATCTAAATAACAGCAAAACATTCATTAAAAGTTAATAATTGACTTGACTTTGAATGTTTTCAAAGCTTTTCTATAATTTTTATGTACCATCATCAAAAAAATTATTTCGATATCTGTACATATGTCTGTCTATACATTTAAACCACAGCGACAAGCTTTTTAGTATTTTTATTGAATACACCATAATACTTTATGTCATAATATAAAATATCCAACGTTATTTTGATGACTCTGGGTTTGTAGTGTTACTATCAGAGCTCAGCGCTGCCAAACTCCAAATCACCTCTTTCCGTACGGGAGAGTCCTCTGGAATCCCATGATTCACATATGGTCTCTCACATCAGCGTCCGCTCTAATCAGAGCCAGCTTTGCGGCGAGAGTGTGTGTGTTGCGTGAGGCTGTCGTGTTTGCTTGCCATTATTCTCCTTAACCTGGCTGTGAAAGGCTGGCTGTGACCCCGAAGGGTCGGGAAGGTCGAGGACTTGGCAGCCGCCAGCGTGTGGATGCAGGTCTCACGGCGGACGAGCCGATCCCGGTCTGGAGCTAATCACTGTTTACTAGAATCATTTCCACTTTTCAGCAGGCTACTGTCACGCACGGCCATGGGAGGGGGGAGGTCTGGGGGTCCGATGGAGCCGGTGGGATTCAGGGAAAAGGGACGAGCAGAAACGAACCTTAGGAATGCAAATGCAGATTAGACATCAGCGGTGATCCAGAACCCCAAACGAGCGACTGACACTCAGTGAGAGGAAATGAACACACTCTCTCTCGCTGCAGGACACTAACCAGTGCTTTATGAGCGTGACTCACCAGTGCCATCTTGACCATGTTAGTGTTCAATGGAGTCTATTAACGCTGGTGACGTGATGCTGATTCAATTCAGCTCAGCTTTTTTTTCTCGCAAGATTTGAATGATTTAAACAGTATTCTCACTTTCTTGTAGAAAATGTGAATGGAGAAATACCAACCAGTGTTTGAGTGGTTGCCAGGGTGTCGCTATGCAGCCATTTAACTGTTTTGAGTGGGTGATGTTGCTATAGAGTTGGAATAGAGTTGAGAGAGCTACTACATTTGAATGTTGGCAGGGTGTTGCTATGTAGTCGCTAAGGTGTTTGTGTTTTGAATTGGTTTTACTATTTATATTTTTTATGTTGCTATGGATTTGCTAGGGAGTTACTGAAGTAGCTTGTTATCAAGGCATTGCTATGCGGTTGCCAGGGAGTTACTACGATAGGTTATTGCCATGGCGTTTCTATGAAGTTCTAGGAAGTACCCATGACGTTTCTATAAGAGGGCTACTGTAGTAACTTGTTTCCAGGTTGTTGCTATGCAGTTACTAGGGAGTCACTACAGCAGGTTGTTGCCCTGGTGTTGCTATGCAGTCACCAAGGTGTTTTAAATGTGTTTTAGCACATTGCTAGGGAGTTACTGCAGTAGCTTGTTGCCAGGGCATTTCTATGTAGTTACTATACAGTTCCTAGGGAGTTATTATGGTAGGTAGTTACCATGGTATTGCTGTTAGTTAAGGTTTTTTATAGTTTATAGTTTTTAAGTTAAAGGTGTTTTCTAACATGTTAGGGAGTTACTACAGTGGTTCATTGCCAGAGCGTTGCTAGGGAGTTACTACTGTACATTTGGATGTTGCCAGGGTGTTTCTATGCAGTTGTTAGGGAGTTACAGCATCAGGTTGTTGCCAGAGTGTTGCTATGCAGTTGCTAGGGAGTTACTACAGCAGGCTGTTGCCAGGGTGTTATGCAGTTTCTACAATGTTACTGCAGCAGGTTGTTGCCAGGGTGTTGCTAAGCAGTTTCTAGGGAGTTTCTACAGGTGTTGCTATTAGTTAATAAGGTATTCAGAGTGTTTTTAACATGTTACCAAGCAGTTTTAGAAAAGAGAGGCCAGGGTTGCCAGGGTGTTGCTATGCAGTTGTTATGGAGCTATAATAGTTGGTTTTTGCTGTATAGCATATAGTATCGGAATAGATTATGAAGGCATGGATTATTTTATCTATATAAATTTAGTTTAATCTTGCAACTAGAAATCTGCTGTTGTGCTTTGTGTGTGATTTATATTTTTATGACGTGCATGAACATTTTGTTTTTATTACATAAATCGCATCACAAAAATATCCAAGGTTCCCAAACACAGGCTATCTTTAACTGAATCCATTGAGGTTATTGAATTATTGCGGTCTGTTCTAAAACGAGAGCAAGTTGCCTTGAGGGAACCCAAGCGCACAGACGTCTCACAGCGGGATGTTTGTGCTTTCGCCAGGTACATTAGACCACAAATCTCCTCTTTCTCTGACCTCTGATCGACTTTGGCTCCAAGATCCCGTCGGCCAATCAGAAGTGAGTGCCGTGTGTTTCCTCCAATCAGAACCGACTGTGTGAGCATTAGTGATTTGATGTGGCCTGACATTTAAGTGAGATCAGTTACTCTTTTCGATATGTCAATGATGAGCGCTCCTGAACATTTCCCGTCTGTTAATAACGTGACTTGGCCGATGAATGGTGATGGAAAATGTGGAGTTGAGTTATCAAACACACCAGAACACTGATGCTAAGTAACAGATGTTTTTACATTTCATCATGATCATATTTATAATTAATTTAGCAGATACTTTTATATCAGCCTATACAACATTGCACATAAATGAATAAATGTATTGCATTTAAGTTAATTTATTAAAACATCAATGCAGATACATGATGTGGCCAGCATACATTTCAATGTGCAGCAAATACAAAATAAAATCTTTTCATTTTTGTGCATAAAGAAAATAAGACCATTTTAATTTAATTTAATTACATTTCAGTAAATTTAAATAATTGCATTTTTTTTATTATTATTTATTTTATAGTTTGACATTTTTTGTATCAATGTGTCAATGTATCTACACTGAATCTGCATCTGTATTTCTCAGCGTTTATTATTTCAAAAATGAATTTGTTAAAATTATATGATAGTCATGTTTAATTGTCATAATATTGTAATTTATTTGTCATTAAAATCAGTCACAGCATGGATGTGTGTGTGTGTGTTCAAGCACAAATTAAATGCAGAGATGAAACAATATTTTTCATGCCATGTCTTAAAATACTTCAGGCAGAATTTAGAGTTCTCTGAAATACTTGCACATCAGCAAACATTCCCTTCCTTTTTTTCTTGGCATGAAGAGGAGTTTGTTCTTAAGCAGAAGTTTTGAGGCATGTTGTTATTTCAAAGTATGTAGAGACTGTTTTTCTCTAAGCCAAATTATCTTCTGAACTTCTGTAGATTAATGTTTCAAGATTAGGATCAGCTTGAGCTTTTAGTCGCTAAGTGCGTTTTGTTTCAGTTTTAGCAGCACGGTATTAAATGAATGACTGTGTGGAGTGATAATGGGCTCTGCGTTCTCTATAGGTGCGCTCTGATGTCTTCTGCAGAGGTTTCTTGCGTGCGAGGATGAGTTTGCGTGCCACACCGGCCTAGCGTGCACAGATCCCGGTCACCGGCCCCGGCCTCCCCTGGGAGGAGGAGGAGATTAAAATGAGACGGGGAAGGAAAAAAATACGGCGAGAAATGGCTTCCAGATGACCCCGATTTGAGTTGGTTAGCTCATTTGTAGCTGGCAGACAGACTTTGACAGGAACAATTACAGCCGCCTGAAGCTACACACAGCAGCAGCACATCTCCAGGTTAATGAAGGATTACTCACACATACATCACAACCTTCTCACTATAAATAAACTCCACTCTGATCTACAATGTGGGCTCAAGTAATAAGACTTTTTGAAGTGTTTAAAAAGAATTGATCAAATGGTATTATGGTATAAAATCTCGAAAACTCAAAATAGAGTTTATTATTTCTACGGTTATAATTATTATAAGAATAAGTTGCCATGAATTTGCTCTTCACGTTGTTGTTTTTATATTTAGTCTTTTAGGTTGATTGTGTTGAATGCTAACCCATGCTGCAAAAATATATTTTCAGATATATTCTAAAATACAAATACAAAAAGGGCAAAATATATGTATATATATTCACTATATTCAGTATTTACTGAAAAATATTTTCTTTTAATATATTTTTGACCATTTTTTGCATAGTTGAAAAAATCTTATATATTAAAATATATTAAAAAACATTTAAAAATGAATTTTGCCCTCAATATAGTTTCAGTAATATTTTATATTCTTTATTTGTTGTCTGTTACACATATACATATACGCATATTGGTTAGTTAGTATGGGTAGTTGATTAGCGCTTGCAACTGCACCATGTAGCCATGTATACTGATTATATAATTATTTGCATGCAACATACATTTGAATCAAATTAAATAATGATAATGCTCAAATTAAATAATGCTTTTCCAGAGATTACTTATTTATAAATTGTGAATGTTTAAGTTTTGTTTTGTGTTTTTGCATGTTGCCACTTTGCATTTAAGTGACCTTTTTATTTTATTTTAGCTTTTCCGTCTGCTTATTTGGTATGTGCTTGTGCAAGACTGAAGAAATCTCATGCAAACTTTTTTTTTTTGCTTTATTTTAATGCACTGATGAATGTAGTTGCAGGGACTGACGTGTATCGTAGCTGTGATAGTTAACGCGGGTGGTCTTTGCAGCGGTGCAGTCGTGTTTGTCCTTACTGCTGAATATCACCCTGACAAACCACAGTCATTCACATGCAACCGTGTAAATGGAGACATGCAATTAGAGTCCAAACCTGCTCCAAGGGGAGCTCGCTCTGTATCACAGTACGCCCTGTGAAGTCTTTCCTCAAGGGATCATGGGGAGATACGATCTCTGTTCTCACTTTATCCTGCGATGAAAGCATGCGGATTCTCAGCCGTGTGTTTGGCCTGATCTTGTTTACAGGCTATAAATCCACTGCTCATGTGCGACACGAGTGACATGATGTAGTGGGACAGTAACAGCTCGTAAGGACACTTGTTATCAATCACACATTTTCTCAGTTCTGCATTCCAGATGCTCTGAAAATCATACACCCAAAGCTGAGACAAAATATAGAGACATATAAGATTTTTGCAAAGTGGATTTTTGGATTTCTTTCTTTATCACTCCATAAATCAGAAATTCAGACACCTATTCATTTTTTTTTTAGGAATAAAATGTATAAATCCATGTGAATGGTATATAAACTAACCTCCCAAAAAAACCTAGATAGGAATAAAATGATGAATGTACTGTAAGTGCTGCTGAAGTGGAGATACAGTAGAAACCTTTTAAAGGCAGGATATAGATGGTTTCAACCACAACAACATAAACAAACGTGACTGCACATGCGTGCATTTATGGCCCTAACTTAATCTCCTGTAGACATCCGAATAGAATCAAAAACAACAGCTACATCCTTCTAGAGTAGATTATTTTTTTTGTTAACAAGTGAAATATGTTTGCTGCGTGAATCAGACAGATTTATTAAAAATCCATACTCATTCTCCTCCAGCAGGAGATGCTTTAAGTACAAGAGGTAACCACGGTAACGGCAGTAGACAAAGCAGCTCTGAGCAATGGACCGCTCATGGACCTAAGTTAACTTCCGGTCTGTGTTTGTTTAACGCAGCTAATGATGAGAATAATGATGAAGTTGGTCTCAGGTTTTAGTACCGTGGGATGTGTTTCCTATACATGTTTATTTGTTGCGACCCGCCACGAAATGAAACTGGCCGATTGTCCAAAAGGCTTGAATAATCATGAGCAGGTAATGCACGTTTAAAGATCAAACCAAGGCGTGGGTGTTTTGATATCACTGTATTTCTGAGTGAAGTCTTTCTTTAGAAAATGTCATTTTCATTTCATCCTGCGTGTCAGTCAGTGTTTGTAAGCTCAGAGCTGCTTTGTCTACAGCCGTTACCGGGGAAACCTCTCGCTCCTCCTGCTGGAGGAGAATGAGTCTGCATTTTAGATTAATCCATCTGCTTTACGCAGCGAACAAATCTTGCTTGTGATATAATCTACTCTAGAAGTATGTAGCTGTTGTTATTGATTCTATTAGGATGTCTACCGGACGATAAGTTAGGGCCATGTCCCGAATACGCACGCCCATTACTGCTGATTGGCTATGAGTTTGTTTTGCTAAAGGGCCCGAATCTTCTTGTATACCCTGCCTTTAAATAATATAAATTAAAACAGAACTCTACAGAGGCAATACAATAATAAAACAGCAATAGTTTCATGAAAAAAGTGTATTTGGGATGTTTTCTTTCCACTATTTTCCAAAACAATATGATATGAATATTCTAAAAGACCCAAAACCTCAAAAATGGCCAGAGCATTAAAAACACTGCTTTTGTCTAGTGGCTCGCCTTAAAATATAATTTATTAATGAGAAGCTCTGAGAATTGTTGTGTTCTCTCACAAAAGTATTGTTCACCCAAACAATCTTTGAACTCTCAAAACATTTGCTTTTTGCAAAACAAAAAGTAAGTATTATTCATAGTTATATTTATATAAAGTGCTACATAAGCTTCTCTGTAAAAACCTCCAGAATATGATAGGAATAAAAGCAAGTTTTGCAGGTAGTGTCATGTCAATTTATTAAAGAGACACAATGAAATATTTGCCCTCTTTCACAAATAGTACATTTTTGTTCACATTTTGTGTTGTTTTTATATAAGTCAGTTCAAATAATATAGGCACAAACCCCTCTTATGAGATATAGATATGATAGTAATATAATATATATAATATATATATATATATATATATGAAAAGCCAAATATCCCAAAATTATAGACAATAAAAAGGTTTAAAGTCGTGCTGTCAAATGATCACATCCCAAGTTTTGGTGTACAGTATATATTTATTATATAACAGAGATACACACTCACACACACACATATATATATATATATATATATATATAGTAGTCAACATTAAATTGGATCAAAAAATTCATCAAAGTTGTCCTAAGACAAGAACGCATTTTGGTTTTAGGGCAACTTTGATGAAATCATTGATTAATCGTGATTAATCATTAACATGATTAAGTTTAAAGCTATTGAATGCAGTTCTTCAAACCTACAATGATTGTTGAAGAAAGAACTCTTTATTTTAGCTCCTATAGGATCTTTAGGATCTCTGTAGAGCACAGTAAGTTCTCCAGCTGAAGGATTGAAGTGATCCTCAGTCTGAACTCAGTCAGTATCATCTCCTCAATCATGTTTCCCACACGGTCTCCCGAGCGTCTCTGGCTCCAGCTCTGATTTCCTCAAATATTGTGTTGATCCTGATTTTTGTCTCGTTAGTGGGGTTCCCTTCCTTTGTCTCGCTAGGCTGCTAGTCATTCCTGAGGGAGCGTCTGACGGATGGTTTAGAGTCAGCCGTTATTACGCTGCAATTAAACGACTCTCTGGGACACTTCACATAATGAACCATTTCCTCCGGCTGAAATGTCTCTCCAGCGTTGCCCAACATGTGGTTAAGACAGCATGTCACCATCAGCACAGCTCTCTCTCCTGTTTATGAGCTTGCTGGAGTCCTTTCAGATGCAATTTATAATTGATTTCAAATGACACTGTTTTCTTTTCATTTATTATTTGCTGACTCTACTGTTTCCACAGACCCTGAAGAGTTGTTTCTGAGATCTGTGAGACAGAGATGGAGTTCTTTTGACTCTTGCAGAGATGCACTGAGATGTTCAGGTAGTAATCAGATGACCAGCAGCAAATAATTCACTCCTTTCCTTCCAAGAAACTATTGACCCGGAACTTGAAGGGAATTCATTTGGCTTTGCATAAAACTATTTGTGAACTTATTTATGTAAATATAATTTAAATTATGTAAATATATATGACTTAATTGTTTTCTAGGCACTTGATTGGTTTCAAGACCAAACCAAGAGCGAATCATCTGCTGTGAAATAAGATGGTTTATGGTTTCTGCATTTTAGAAAATCAAATTTGTGTGCATTTTCATCATGAGATCTGCTTATACCTGGTAATGGTTTATTTTTTTGCTTTTATAACAATTTGGCATTTTTGCATGATTTGCAATGTACAAATTTATACTAAATCACTGCATTGTAAATGAATTCAGTTTTTCTGTGAAATAACAACTAAAAAGACTGTTGCATCAAATGGCTCTTCATGCATATTTTTTAAAAATTTAAATAAATATGATTATATATATATATATATATACACACACAAAAGTACTGTTTGTTAATTTAACGGAGGCAAGCAAGAAGGTGCTGTGCAGGTGAACCTCACTCACCTGATTTCAAATAGAGGCGTGCCGGAGACCTGGGTTCGAGACTTGCTCAGAGATCGCGTTGTGGTGGAGCAGACCCAGGGGGGTTGCACTAACAAAATACTCCATTTAAGTGCGTTTTCCCAGGACATATACAATCTAACAAAACATTTGCATTTGCTCACAAAAATAATGCATTCTCTTGTTAAACTTTTCAGACTCAAAAACATTCTGTTTTACAGAGAAACTCTGTTTTCCAACAAACAATTCACTAGTTCGCACGTCCTCATTAATTAAATAGTATTTGCGAGTTTGGCCTGCTGTCCGGGGAGAGGGTCGGGAGCTTGCCGAACTCTGAGCCCTAAGGAATATAACCCTAGGGCAGTGAGAGCAGGATGTAGCTCGGAGATCGGAGAGTTGATCGGAGATGGCATAGGAGCGTTTTAATCGAGGCAGGATAAAAGGTTGGTGAACGGGGCGGTGGAGGGATGCAAAAACTGAGATGCCGAATGACGGAAGTGAGAACTATTTAAAGAGGAGACTTTTGATTCGGATAATAGGCTGACTGGGAAATGAGAGTCAGCTGTGGTTAGCCGATCGTACGTTTTCCTCCCCAAATTCTTCTCATCAGTTTACAAACCTCAGTTTGGGAAACGCTGCTCTATAGAGTGACCTGTTCACTTTTTCCACTGTCAGAGAAAAAACAGACGTTCATGATCCGGCTCTCCACCTCTGCTGAATGCTGTGGTTTTTCCTTCACCTCATCAGGGTCACTGAACGCCCATCCCGAAGCCATCCAGGACAGCCAGTGTCTCCGCTTCAGCAGGAGTATAAATAGAGAGCTCTCGCTCCGTTTCATGTGGAAAGATCAGGAGTTTTCTGTTTATAATGCTCTGAGGTCCTGTAAACACATGGACACATACACAAACCACAACAGAGAACCTGGAGGTCAGAGGTCAATGTTTGAAACAACATCGGAACTTTAAATATCACCATTCAAACTCAATTACAATTTCCACTGCATTCTTTTAACATCCCAGACGAAAAAAGAGACATGTTTTTTATATTTCTTATTATACCAAAAATAGCACGTAGATGAGTTTCATGTTAAGCAATCTATTGTGCATTAAAAATATATAACATTTATTTTAACAAATAAAAATAACATTAACCTGATTTAAACCATGAAATATTTTTTGTTGGTATAATTTAATCCATTTAAGTGCATTCAGTGAAAATACTGTATTTGACTTTACAGTAGATGGTAATATTTTGATGAGAGCAAATACTTTCTAATTCGACCAGTTTAGAGAGCTGATCTGTATCCATGAGCTTGTCACATTTGTTTTGGAATTTTTTAACAATTGATTGTTAAAATAAAATCCTCACAATTTGGGCTTAAATTATTAAACAGCCTTTAACTTTTCATTAAACACTTCTCGAATCACTGTCAATAAATATGAGATTTCCGTTGTGACAACATACCCTCCCAAAATTATATACTTTTCCTCTGCAATGAAGGTTGACTGTTCTACAGATGCATTTGTCAACAACATTTTACTTTTGTGATTTGTGTGGTTGATTTGTACAAAGCTCATTGTTCTAAAAAGCTAGATGTGCTCTGATTGGCCAGCTATCCAATGAATTGCTTTTGTTATTGGTAACAGTCTTTATGCTTTAAGAGAGAGAAAGCATATATAAATGAATGTTTGTAAT
>JAUYWG010000006.1:452818-465128 GCA_034779775.1 Enteromius afrohamiltoni
ATGGATGGATGGATGGATGGATGGACAGATGGATGACAGATAGATGAATAAATGGATGGATGGATGGACAGATGGACGACTGATAGATAGATGAATAGATAGTTTAATAAATGGATGGATGGATGGATGGATGGATGGACAGATGGATGACTGATAGATAGATAGATGAATAGATAGATGAATAAACGGATGGATGGATGGACAGGTGGACGACTAGATACAGATAGATAGATAGATAGATAGATAGATCTCGTGAACCGATCTCCTCTCTCTCTCTTTCTCACTCTCTCTCCTCTCTCTCTCCGAGGTGCTGCACTCAGCAGCAAACTCCGTGTTTACAGCGGAGAGAGTGCTGCCCCATTCCCTCCATTCAGCAGGAGCACGATGATGGCACTTTGGAGGAATACCACATCGAGTACTTTCGGAAAAGAGCTTCCCTGGAAAACAGAGGGACTGGTGACCTGAATATGACCTATCTGCTCTGGGTCCAGAGGAAGCCCCATGGAGAGCGATGGTGCAGAAAGGGATAGCTCCGGGGTAGGTGTCCGAGCGCTGACAGGCTGCGCTCTCTGCGCGCTCATCCTCTCCACGCTGCTGGGCAACACGCTCGTGTGTGCCGCCGTCATTAAATTCAGACACCTCCGATCCAAAGTCACCAATTTTTTCGTCATATCCCTCGCAGTTTCCGATCTCTTCGTGGCTGTTCTGGTCATGCCGTGGAAAGCAGTCTCTGAGGTGGCCGGCTGCTGGCTCTTCGGGAGCTTTTGTGACACTTGGATAGCTTTTGATATCATGTGCTCGACGGCGTCTATCCTAAACCTGTGCATCATCAGTTTGGATAGGTACTGGGCCATCTCAAGCCCCTTCCGTTACGAGCGCAAAATGACCCAAAGGATGGCGTTTATAATGATTGGGATGGCGTGGACGCTTTCCGTTCTGATCTCTTTTATTCCGGTCAGATTGAACTGGCACCGAGCTGAGGACCACAGCGCGCCCTTAAACCTCACTGTCACCTCAGAGGACTGCACGGCGACTTTAAACAGGACTTATGCCATCGCATCTTCACTGATAAGCTTTTACATCCCTGTTATCATCATGATAGGAACTTATACGCGGATCTACCGGATCGCGCAAACGCAGATCCGGAGGATCTCTACTTTGGAGAGGGCGGCAGGGCACATGCACGACTGCGCGAGCGAGCAGTCGCTGAAAACCACGTTTAAGAAAGAGACCAAGGTGTTAAAAACGCTTTCCATCATCATGGGGGTGTTTGTGTTCTGCTGGCTGCCCTTTTTCGTCCTCAACTGCATCGTGCCGTTCTGTGACCTGGACACTCTTGGAGACTCCCTGTGCGTGAGCAGCACAACTTTCAACATCTTCGTGTGGTTCGGCTGGGCCAATTCATCGCTCAACCCGGTCATCTACGCTTTCAACGCGGATTTTCGCAAAGCCTTCAGTACTATTCTGGGCTGCAACCGGCTCTGCGCATCTTCCGCGGTGGAGACGGTGAACTTCACCAACGAGCTGGTGTCCTACCATCACGACACCACTCTGCTCCAGGACGCGCAGGGCGTTTCCAACCCGCAGTGCCTGGTTCTGGTCCCCGGTCATCACGGGGAGCACGTGGACTTACCTTTCGACAAGGTCTCGATCGTGTCCGATTCGTCTCGTATCCAGCGGAACGCGCCGCTGCCTGCCCTAGAGCAGCAGGAGGGAGAGATGGAGATTTCCCTGGACATGATGCCCTTCACCTCCGCGACACTGAGCGACTGCTGTGGGATTCCAGGTCAAATCGAGGATTGCTGACCTCATTTCGTTCCATGCGAACCTATTTATAGCAGCAGAATTAATATTCATAGGATATGACCTCATTTTATTGTCGTTTACAATTCTAAAAATACCTAAATGGCTTAAATGTAAAATTGATGTATTTCAAAAGAATGTAAAATTTGCTTCTATTTGGATTATTTTTTTTAAATCTTCTGAATCACAGCATCTTACCTGTTTCATTCATGACTGACTGACTGACACGCATCACATTCAGATTGTTATTTACATTAAAACGGATGTTAATTTAAATTTTAGATGCAATTCAAGGACATAAATCCTAAAGCAAGCACAACTGAGTGGAATTTGTTGTTGTCTGCCGTATTTCTTCAAACTTACACCTTTACTCCAAGAACAGATGTTTTAGGGGGGAAAAGCAAAGAACAATTTCTAAATTTTAAAACTGATATTTCACAGCAAATTTCTAAAGCATAAATTGCCCTACATTAAGGCCTACATGTATTTGTGGAGTTTTCATCAATACTATAGTAAGCTGATCCAAATTTGCAAAGTTACATTTCATTTAGTATGAAACATAGGTTTTATTTTGGGAGAGCAATCTAATTAATTTTTAAAACCTGGACAAAATGAAAGCTGGTGTCCAAAAGTAAAAGACCTGTAGAGAAATGTGAAACTGCATTACAAAACAATTAGAAAGAAAGTTGAATGCAGAATGAATGTGAAAACCTGATGATCATGTTAAAGTTCATGGATTGAGAATGATCCGAAAACCTTCCGTACGAAGTCACATGATCAGTGTCACAAATGTTATTTCTTTTAATATGTTGTATTTCCCCATATATATATATATATATATATACACACTGTCTATATACATTTGCAAAAACAGATAACTCAGTTTTTAACAATTCTCAAAAATCATGTTTTGCATTGTTCATTCCAATTAATCTGCAGTTGTTGTTTCGTTTTTTGTTGTTCACTAGGTTAAAACAACAACAAAAACATGACAGCATAATAAAAAATAAAAAAAATCTTGGAAATAATTTTTTTTTTTTCAAATATTTTTATATTTTGACTGCCAGATTTTTAATGTGGTCTCAGAATTTTGGAGCCCTGCTAAAGACAACAAATATAGCGCTTTATATTTATAGATACTTACAATGTGAGATTGTAGTTAGTGTCACAATTCATTTTAAATATGCTTTAGAAGTATATAGTAGCAAATGTTCTTCCCCAAATACACAATAACTGTCTCATCACATACTGACCTGAAAAACAACAAGTTCGTCATTCTGTGCATTTTTGATACAAAACAACACAAGATTTTCTTCTTATTTTATTATTTTGATATATTTTTTAAACAGATCACATAATGCTATGTGCTGCACACAACTGCTATAAATCCATTTATAAAATACGTTTCTGCCATGTTAAAAGACTTGATAAAACAGGGAAAAGCGTAGAGTGGGTCTTTGTTGTGTTTAGATGCAAATCTGAAGAGGCTTGTTAGAGATAATTGCTCACTTAATTACCACAGTTATTAGGAGATGAAGTATGCTGTTGTAATAGGTGCCACTTGGGAGCAAAAAGTAGAGAAAGGAAATTTCAAGTCCTAATCAATGAGACCTGCACACGCTTGCACACACACACACACACACACACAAACAAATACATACACGCACACACTCCAAAGTAATTTCGTGGAGTTTAAGGTCACATTGTCCTGTGTAAACTCTTGAACTTAGACAAAAAGCTATTAGTTCGACAAATAATTCATGTTGCGGTTCCATTTTTCGTGTGACGAGGAAGGGTTTAGGAACAAGCACAAGGAGAAATAAAGAGCTGGAACAAAAGTAATTGGATGCTAAATTTACCTGGCTTCACGGTAAGACAGAACTGTCTGTTTGCTCAGAGTGTGCTTCAGATCACAGTAATCCCTAAAATATACTAATAATGATCACTTCAAACAAAAGCAATAATTTACCCAAAAAGGAAAATTTGCATCACTTGTTCACCAAGCAAGGATGCTCTGCAGTGAATGGGTGCCGTCAGAATGAGAGTCCAAACAACTGATAAAAACACCACAACGATATACAAATCTACACCACTCCAGTCCATCAGTCAACATCTTGTAAAGTTAAAATCTGTGTGTTTGTAAGGAACAAAGTCAATATTAAGATGTTATTTAACTTTAAACCATTGTTCTGGACAAAATACAAGATAACATTGCTTTCTCCAGTTAAAAATGTCATCTAGACTGAATCAGGAGAAAGATGTGCTTAAATAAAGCAATGTTACAAGTTAAAACAATCAAAACAGTTCTAAAAATATATGTTGGTGGATTTTGATGCGAACAGGGGGTGGATGGCAGACTTTTCTAGAAACAATTGTTTAGTGATGAATTTGTTTCTTACAAACATGCGGCTTTTTGCTTCAGAAGACTTGTGTGGATTACCAGTGGATTATTGTAATATTTTTATCAGCTACTCGGTCTCTTTTTCTGACGGCACCCATTCGCTGCAGAGCATCCAAGTGATGAAATAACTCCTTTACAGGGTTTCGATCACCTCAAAAGAAGAATTCTGTCATTAATTACTCACCCTCATACCCTTCGTTTGTCTTCGGAACACAAATGAAGATATTACTGATAAAATCAGACAGCCATATCACCCTCTACAGATAGAAATACAACTGAAATGATCCAGGTCCCAAAATCTTGTAAATACATCGGTAAAACAGTTCAGTGGCTTAACTTCGTTTGTGCAAAGAAAACAAAAATATAATTAACTCAACAAATCTTCTCTCTTCTTTCATCAAAAATATCTTTACGAGTTTGGAACGATCTAAGGGTGAGTAATTAATGACAGAATTTTCATTTTGTGGTGAACTAACCCTTTAAGCTGCATTATTTATGTAACACTCAGAAAGCAGTAGTTGTTATTGATTTCTAAAAGACTAATTCATGTGATTTGAAGCATGCTAGATTTAAAGGATTTGTCAAAATTATACCCAAGCACAAAACCCTCCAATATATAAAATCTGTTTTGATGTGCACTTCAAGCTGTCTTGAGTGATGTTCTATAAAGCAAACCTGCTGCAAAACTTATTTTGTGTCATCACACACAGCTTTGAAAGCTATTATTTGTCCATATGGCAGAAGAAGTTGGCTTCTTTGGGGGCTGGAACAGAAATTGCTTGAAAGCCTCATGTGCTTGACTGAAATTGCTGAGCTGAAATGGTGTGAACAGCAAAAAGAGCCACTGAAGGAAAAAACAATAATTTGTTTGGTCAAATTACAAAACAAGCTTATTTTAAATTAAAATCTAGTAAACAAGTGTTACTAATATATTAACATCTCTAAAATAATTACAATTACATTAGATCAACTGTACCTTGAAATCAGTTTAGCCCTGCATTAGCCCTGTTTATAAAACCTATATCACATATATGTAAAGAATGACTGGAAAATACACAAACAGGTTGGTTTAAGCATTGCATTTAAATGCACTGTTTGTGTCAGAATTTTAGGTAGGTGAATGTGAAGAAAGCGTCTTTCAGACAGCACTATACTGTAATGGATTTGGAAGTGCATCATGATCCCCAGTATAGGGGAAAAATTGGAGGCGAAAAGCCTTGCATCTGCTGTCTACAGGCACTTAATATTTACCCAGCACCCTCAAGCTTATTATTCTTATGAATGGTGTAAACTCAACACATATCAGAATATAAAAGGATATTAAACTCTCATAACACTGAAGCTCTTTGGCAATTGAAAAAGCGCTCAGGGATTCTCAGCAACAAACGCGTTCATATTATACCATCCAGACTCAAACACCACATGACACGAATCAGAGGAAAGGAAACGTCAGATCAGATTTGTTTCATCATCTCAGTTGTTAATTTAGTAGAATTTTAAGTGTAGTTCAGCTAGGTTTTTCTTACAGTGTTGATGTGACATTCTCAGGGCAATGTGGCAATAAAAATATCTCAGTAATTAAAAATTGTCAAGGTTACATTTCTTACTCTAAATGGGTCATTTCTGGTATCCGACAATAATATGGACAATAATTCTCCATAATATAGCCTAACAGGGTGAACTTTAAGAGTGAGACAAGCAGGAGTATATTTAAAAGAAAATAGGTGTGTGAGGTGACGTTTATTGTACCTCCATTTGTAGAGTTAAATTCCAGCGGGAAAAAAATGAACAATGTCACATCTTGAAAATGATCTCAGTGGAATTGTAGTAGTAGTAGAATAACAAAATGAGGTGCAGGTGATGCTGATTAGAATTCAACGCTGTGGTTGGCTGGGGGTAGAGCCTGGCAGATCTGTAACAGACAGTAAATGAAGAAAATTTACAAAGACAAATATATTTCACATGATTTATATATATGAGTATGGAGTTTAGCCTAGTCAATAACATAATTTAAAAATATTTTGAGATGGTTATCATTTCATGGTTTATATTTATAGGGGAAGTTGATTACTTTGCATATATTAATTAAGAAGTTTGCAAAAAAACAAAATAAGATTAATGTCTATTATCTCTGTTTAGGTGATAACTTGCACCTAATATATATAACTTATAATTTATATAAAAATATAGACTGTGTATCCTAAGAATATGTCAATGGAAGACTTATTTATTCAGCTTACATGATGTATACTTTTTTAGAACTGACACTAAAGACTAAAGGTTTTGTGGTCCATATACGCAAAGAGTTGATGAGACGATCTATTTTTTTTAATGTATTACATGAGAACAATTTGGTATAAAAGGTTTTAAATAACTTGTAGAAGATTTAATTAAATTTGGTCAAAAAGTGGAAGAAGAGTTTTAAAAATTATGTTTTGGATAGAATTCAAAGCAGGAAAAAAATCAAAGCATTGTAAACATGTTCAGAAAAAAATAACAACAGGTAGCATTATACAATAACTTAAAAACTGTTTGTTTCTGGGTCAATTTGTTCAAGTTATATGCTAAGAATATGTGCAAAATCAATTTGTTAGCTAGCAGCTGCAACATGGATGAACTTCACCATATAGAATCCAGTGCACTGATGCACAACATTCAATGCAAAGGGCTTATTGGGGCAATATACTTAGAAAATATGACTAGCCTTGAAATACAATTAAACTTATTACATGGCTCTCTGGAATGCTTGATTCTGATTGGTCAGTTGAGACATTTGCAGGTTCGTTCTTTTCAAATAATAACCGCTCCAAAGTAACAAAATCCCTCCGCTCCAACAAAGATTACCGTTTGGCGTCATCTTGTGACAAACACTGGACAACATAAGGTGCAATTTAATACTTGTAAATAACTCAAATACATCCGTTATTATATATTCATATGTAGATGTTATAAATCGTCTTACTAAGGTTTGAATGTTAGTCACGTGGTACTATATCGTTTCGCGGAAGGATGAAGATGTTAATCTAAAACAAATATGCCAATAAAATGTTTCATATTCATG
Organism: Enteromius afrohamiltoni; assembly: GCA_034779775.1. Taxonomy (NCBI): domain Eukaryota; kingdom Metazoa; phylum Chordata; class Actinopteri; order Cypriniformes; family Cyprinidae; genus Enteromius; species Enteromius afrohamiltoni. The sequence continues at coordinate 460,084 of JAUYWG010000006.1, forward strand.
TCCATTTTTTCCCTTATGTGGCAAGTAGCCGTATAATAAGCGGGACAATGCAGAGAATAATACATTATCCCTTACATAAAAACTTCTCTTTTCTTGCATATGCAGTGAAATGTGCGAGCAAGCGGTAGTTTTGAAGTTTTAAAAACCTGTGCACTTATTTGGTGAGCCGTGTGACTTATTTACCCAAAACATGACATCTCCCTGAATAAATGTAAGAAATTATGCAAATGAAAGCTTAAAGGTCAGGTCAACGGATGATGTGTGTTGGAAGATTTTAAGACTGCAGAAAGGAACCAATGCTTACAAGCAGTCAGTGGAAATGAATACAGCAAACTGGGCATTGAGAATATGCTTAAAATTCTTTCCCACACTGTACAGAAGGCTTCTTGTTAAAAAAACATGTCACTTCTCACCTCTCAAAGGTCAAGAAGAATTGGAGCTGTATGCATGGTGCAAAACGCACAGCTGTCACAATGAAAAACAGGATGAATCTCAACAGCATGTCCGAGACATATTTAAAAAAGACCTTCATGTATATATGCACCATTACACAGTGCAAATATTTGCTCTCATTACTGTAAAATGGAAATAAAGCATTGGTACATAATGATAGTATTTACTTTATTGCCTTTTATTTAGGAATTTATATTATTCTGATAACTGGTAAATATGAACTGGATGTGTTTTAATGCTAATCACCAAAACAATTCAATCTCTTCCCTTCTCAAGAGTAATACCGAACACTAGAACACATCTGATGCACACTAAGATTTTGATTTCGTTCTGGTCAGGATTACGTTCTACACTGTCTTTCTTTTCCCCAAACATGCTGCGTTTATTCTAATGCAAATGAACCTCAGGTGTTGCTACCTGAATTCTAATCATTGCTTGATTCTCGTCTATTATTGGAGTTCATATCAAAAGTTTGGAGCAGCTGGGAATGTCACAGTTTGACTTCCTGTGGCAGATTCATGTGTAACATATCTATTGTTTTCTAGAGACATTACAGCTGCGGTGCATTGGTTTTTCTGATGTATATTAGTTCTTGTGCATTTGAGGAGGTTATCGTTATTGAAGTTAATACCAATTCAATGACTAGTGCAGAATCTTAAAGGAATACTTTACCCCGTAAATGAAAGTGTATGAAAGCGTACTTTTCGGAAATCGATGAGGGATTGGAGAAATGTAGCATTACATCACTTGCTCACCAATGGATGCTCTGCAGTGAATGGTCTCTACAATGATCTATAATAATCTACACCCCTCCAGTACATTCATTTATATCATGTGAAGAGAAAAGCATTTGCAAGCATTTCAGCTTTTTTTCATTTCCGGGGGAAATGTTTCTTTAAATGTCTCTTATGATAAAATTACAACGAGGAAAAGATTTTCAATTAATAACATAAACCTTCAAGAGACAGGGAACATGCCATACTTGTATAGCTTTTTTCTTTTTTGGAGCTTGACATCCACATCTACTAAGTGCCATTGAAAAGAGTTGCATAAAAAAAGTTCCCCTTTGAGAAAAAAAAATGAGGGTGAGCGAATAATAGCCTATAACACTAGAAGATTTTTTATTACTATTCTGTTGAGACGTGTTTAGGTCTGATAGAAACTCGCAAATGTTAATCCATATAACACAAGAGGCAGCAGCACTCCCTCGCCTCATCAGCAGCAGTCAAAGAATTTCATACCTCTATTCCGCTCTTAAATTTGCATGTCAACGGGACTCACCCAGAAGCAGTTCACAGGAAGAGGACCCGGGATCCATTGGGAAAGACTGATAACAGTGATGAAACGACACTCACAGATGCTTGCCGGTCCCTCGTGGGCCACACGGCAACCCACAGCCCAATTAGATACACCATCCTACCCAACATCCTCTGAAATAATTCTGATTATATAAGAGCAGAGAACAACGAACCAAACAAGAGGTGGAATTTCACAGCTGAAAATGCAGACGGGACCTGTGCTAGAGATCTGGGAAATGTCTCGAAGCATGCGTCGTCCACATGCACAAAAATGACTGTGTCCATGACAAATTATTGCCAAAGCTGAATTCTAAATGTGATGCCATGTCAGGATCGCATTCTCTTTGAGCAATTTAGCACTGGATTGTTCAGTTTTTGCCTTATTATCAGCAGGAAACTACCTTGTTGTGTTCTGAAATCCACTTCACGCTATTAAAAGTCCTTCGAAATGTGCTTCTACTACAATTAAATGTCTGTGATTTATGTGTTAGCACTGCTCACCCAAAAGATCCATCTGCACATCCATTGAAATCAGCTAAAGTGAATGAAAGTGTTTTTGCACCCATTTGCACTTTTTTGATGAAAACAAGTCAGTGGTTCGCCGGAATTGTTATGAAACAGGAATACTTTTTGTATGCAAAGAAAACTAAAATAATGACTTCATACAACACTTTCTCCTCCATTTTACCATAGCGCCATTTCAGAGAGTATCTGCTAGACACTAAATTCTTGCCTCATCATAAAGTTACGATTGAACCACTGACAGCAGATTCACTATTCTGACAATGTCTTTCGTGCTTTTCTGGACCTTGTTATTTACTTGGCAGTCTATGAGACGGTCACAAGTCTCCTGAGTTTCATCCAGGGGTCATACAAACCCAGTTTTCCACAAGCTAATATAATTATTTAGGGTATTATTGGAAACTTTGTAATGTAGTTTGTTTTAAAATTTCTCAAAAATAGTGTAAAAAAACGCTAATTTTACCCTATCACAAACAGCTCTTTTGAAATCACTCTGTTCAGTATACTTCCCCTTTAAATCTTCACGAGCTCCGCCCCTCTTTTCCAGATGCTCTCAGAGGATCTGTTTTTAGCCTTATTCACAGTGAAACTTGCTAATTAGCTCATTATTAGGAAAGGCGATTTGCAAAGATTCATTAAAAGACATTATACTCACTGCTTCTGTAGGTGAGACTGGATCATTAATGATTCTCGGGAACATAAATGCATTCCGGTTGATCATTTTCAAATAAAACGAAACATATTTGTTTATTTTCCATTTCTTTTTCATTTATATTCAAAAGGGAAGCAAGTGAAATAAATAATAGAGTAGCGGGAAGAAGTGGTGAAAATAAAACTACTTATGTTTCCCTGCGGGTTTCAAACTTGAATACTGCGGGCGGGAGCGGGAGAAAATAATATGTATTTTTGTGGGAGCGAGACTGAAAAATTTGTCTCTAGTCTGAGGTAACACACCAGTTCAATATGTGTGACACGCTGCTGTCAATCATCTATTGTGGGAGAGGCCTCTTTCGGTGTGATGCCACACGACATGCACTTGAGAATGGCTTAATTTCATAAAAACGTATTTTTATTAAATCAAAAGAAAACTAGCTGCGGATGTTTATCATTGTAGGGTGGTTGTGTACACACTCCCAACACATATTTCAGTCCAAACAGCTTGAAAAAGTGCATGTACCACCGTATGACCCCTTTAAACTGGTTCAGAAGACTAATTAAGCATTTATGGGTTTGGAACAAAAAGTGATCAATGACAACGTTTTCATTTTGATGTGGAGTAACCCATTAAACTTGAATTTTTCTTATAGTTGATGAAAATGGAAACACTGATTCTGTTACTTTTCTGTTTTTTAGTGTGAAGCTTCTAAAAGAAACTGTATTGTATTAATGCAACATAAAACAACTTGACTTGACCACGCTTAAATCCTTGCCCGACAATAGAGAACGGAGAATCCGTTTCCCTGATAATATTTCTGCATGTGTTTTTTATCTGCCAGATTTTTTATGAACCACGCTTTTTATCTAATCAGGCCTGAAATTAATTGTGATTCTGGTCATTTTGTTTCATTTGAATGGTTCGCTCACACAATGAATCATTTGCAGTGCCTGTCACGTTTGAGCTTCTGTTTACCATACTGTGCTATATTATACTGATGATGAGCAGTCCAATATCATCTAACAAAGCCACGTGTTAATGTGTGGGGAGATTAGATGGTAAGCAAACAATAATTCCTTGCAATCAACATATTGGATGCACGAGAAATTGGCAAGAGGATCTGAGCAAATTTAACAATGGCCAAATTGTTATGGGCGGGCAGCTGGATCAGATATTAGTTTTGATCAATTTTTAGGCTATGCATGAATAAAAGCGATTGGTTCATATATATATATATATATATATATATATATATATATATAGATACATACACTGTCTATCAACTGTGTTTATTGTGAGGACTTAAACCACTGTATATTTATGTTACATTTACAATGTCTTTAAAGTTTTGTTTGCAGGGACTTTTAATGACACTCAATTAGAAATAAATGTTTCACTGATGCTCTGAGAATTAAAAAAAAAAAAAAAAAGATCTTACCATCCTTAACCCACTTACCCAGAATTATTTTTGAAGAGGTCACTGACTGTATAATTCAGTGGCGATTGACTAATCTTTGAACAATGCAGTTATCTGCCTGTCTATATATCCCTAAGGATGAACTGATGGAGAACAAATATGGATCTGCTGAGAACCATTAGCTTTGCTGAGCAAACTGAGCATGAGCTGCTGTACTGTGAAATTCTTTTCTATTAAAATTTGGGTCAAAGATGGTTAAACTGACTGATGTATGCAACCTCTTCTTCAGTTCTGATACAGTGCAATACACTTTTGTGTAGATGGTTGTGTTACAAGCACCAGTACTTTAGAGTAATTGATGGCTTTATATATCTATATATTTATATATATATATATATATATTTATATATATATGTACTTATATATATATATATATATATATATACAGACACACAATACTGTGCAAAAGTCTGTTTGTTCAGCAACAAAAAATGGTTTTAAGTGGGTTATTATTATCCTTTGCGGTAGAGAAATATCAGTTTACAGTTCCAAACATTATTTTTGAAATTAATTGTAATAATGCAGTGAGATTATTGTCTGACCATCATCAGTCTGTCTGGAAGCACATGAAGAAACAGAACAAACTGAGACAGACTCAATCCAGAAGAACTGTGACAATGTCTCCAAGATGAAGAAAAAA
>JAUYWG010000006.1:469987-485349 GCA_034779775.1 Enteromius afrohamiltoni
AAAAAAAAAAAAAAAAAAATATATATATATATATATATATATATATATATATGTGTAATACAAAATATATAAATACATATAAAAATATACATAAAAATATCTAAATAAATAAAAAAATATATTTTCAAATAAAAAAAGGAAAAATAGGCTACAAACAGTTCTCAATCAGTTGAACCAATCAACAGAATCACTGCAAATAATTAATTAATCAGACAACACTACAGCACCGCAGGGGCAAAAGAGAGGTCATAACAATACTTTAAGCAAACAATCATTAAGACAATGTTTCCATTCCCCCTAAAAAAACACTTTTTAAAAACATTCTAAAAAGCTTTGTTAGCATTCTATGCAAATTCTCATTAAATGTCTGAAAAAGTGTTTGTTCAGCTCCTCATGGGAATCAAGACTCTTGACTCCCTCAGATGAGCTGATTGGAGCAGAACTGCCACCACACAAGAGTCCTGATAAGAGCATTATCACCAACAAACGACTGACCCCAGGTCATCACGGCATGAATACACTCAGACTAAAAATGAATCAGTGACCTCACATGAACTGTTTCTAATTTTCATATAACATTAGTTTTATGATTAATTTGGCCTGTTTGTGCATTTGGGTCAAGGCTTGATTCCACTTGTCTCATGGAAGCTTATAATGTTCCCGCTCTGATCTGCCTTGTCATGCCTTGGAGTTTCTCCTCCCTTTTTCCAGGAGAGGTGGGGGATGAAGGTGTGTGGGGGGGGGCACCCACTGAACTAAAATAATAGCTTTGCAGATAGCAGATCACAGGAAAATGACAGACTGCCTCGACTTCTGTAAGAGGGAGGAAGACTCCAACTCATGGGAAAACACAAAAGCAGAAATGAGTTTAATAAGCCTGGAATGTTTTTTTTTATACATACTGTATACATACTCTATAGACGTGCTTTTGGGAGCTTTCTGGGTTTTCCTTAAGCCTTGCACTGTACGCCCATAAAAATCAGTAGACTGTTTTAGAAATGATCTGTTTTAGGCAATGCAGTGAAAACACTGAAATGGAAAAATGGAAATGGTGAAGTACAAAGGCAAAGGCTGAGTCAATCACGCCATGAGATACTATTCGGTTATAGAAAATATTTTTCCATATCCAAAGCTTTCAAAACCAGATTTAAACATAATGTTTAAATTACTGATGCTTGTTAAGACAAACATCACTATTATTGCACATACATTTTTTCTACAGACTTGAATGATACCTACATTTCCACAAAAGTTAAGCAGCGACCTGCCATACTTTTGAAAGCAAGTGGGCTTATGATTTTTGACCAGCAGTGGCAGATAATACAAAAAATATTATCAATCACTAATGTAAGCTTACAAAGTAAACACGAAGGTCAATACCTAAAAAGTCATACAAACTTGAAATAATAGTAACATTGTTTAAAATGTTGTACGATTGAAACATTCATTTGGACAAAATAGCACAAATATGTATCACTTTTCCCCAAAACACTGTTTCCAAACACACACATTTAAAACTCAAGACTCTTGAGCCATCACTTTGGTTAGGGGACCAATTCTCACTATTATCTGGTTGCTAATATAGCATTCACATTTATAGCATTGGCTGTATATACTTAAAAACACACACACTAATGCCTTATTCTGCATGACCATATCTTCTTACCTAAACCTAACAACTAGCTTACTAACAATTAATAGCAAATTAGGATTAAATTAGATAATTATTTTAATGAGACAAAAGCCGTAGGTAAAGGGTTACTCCACCACAAATTGAAAATAGCAAGGAAATTGGTAAAATAAACCATGTGACATCAGGGTTCAACTGTAATTTTATGAAGTTGCGAGGATACTTTTTGTACACCAAGAATTGTTTTTTCAACAATTCGTCTCCTCCTATTTAAATCAAAGTGTACACTGTAAAAATGACTGTGATTGTGAAGGTAAAAAATGAGAAATGGTGAAAACTTGTTAAATGGTTAATGGTAAATTCCTACAAATATTTACAGAGAAAAACTGTAAAAGGACATTCACAGAATTCCCTGCATTTCAAATTTTGTTTTTTTCTTTGAACTAACTATATTTTTTAAATTTATAATAACTATATTTTTTCTTAGTTTTTCATATCAGTTATGTTTATTAGGATTGTATGTTACCTGTAATTTTGTTAAATGAATGTTTATTGCAGTTTAATAATTCTTACCATGATGGTGTTTAGTGCTTGTGTGAATGACACTGAGCACCTTACTCATCACTGCTTGCATTTGGTGCATATCAGTGTATGTCAAAAATACAAAACAGATTTCAGTACTTAAACTGGTTGGTAAAACACAACCACTTCATACGTATTTGTACGAGGTGTCAAATTCGTACTAATTCGTACTAATTCCTACAACCTCACTCGAACAATTTTGTACGATTTGTCTAAAACCACTTGACGGCTAAGTTTATGCGCAGGGTTAGGTTTAGGTCGTACAAATTGGCAACTTGTAAAATACATACGATTTTGAGTGAGGTTGTACGAATTTGTATGAATTAGCCACCTCGTAAAAATATGTATGAATTGCCGAGATATCAGGTTGGTTTTAATATTAACATTATGTCATCTAATGAAATTATGGTATTTGTTTGCAAATTTAAGTTAAAAATGTTGTTACCATATTTTTTAGGATCAAATTATTTTTTACCATAAATTTTACGTATTTTTGTTAACAGTGTAAATAAATACATGTAGAAACAGTATCTGTGATGCGCTGTTTGCTTTCAGTGACATGGGGGGCACAAATTGTTGAATAAAGTTTGTTTTCTTTAAGCACAAAAAGTATTTTATGGTTGAACCCCTGATTATTTTACCAGTCTCTTCATAACATTGATAGTGCTAATTACATTGCTGACTATGGGAGGGTCAGGGAGGTTTCCAAAGAGAAACAAAGCTTTTATGAATCTGGAACAACATGGGAGTAAGTGATTAATGACAACATTTTTCATTTTGGGGTGGAGAAACCATGCTGATCAAGCTACTAAACAAATTAGATTTCTGCACTTAGCCACCAATATTCCAAAATAAAATAGTAATGAATTGTTGTGAAATAAACATCCAATAGACTGAGCTATAACTAGTAATGGGAATATCCTAGAGACTTGGAAGGCATCTAGCAACTCCCTAGAAACCAACTGTCAATGGCCAGGCAGCTGCCTTATCATTAACTAACTAACATTTTGCTCAGAAAACTTTTAATGACTGTTTTTCTTCAGGTGGGATTTCCCCTCCGTACTGGATCCTTTGGCTTTGCGTTTCCAGTGTCTTTGTCAGTGAAGCATCCGGGCTTGTAAAATGCTCTCAGTACACCCCTCCGGCTCCTCAGCACACCTGAAGCAACCACACATATATATCGGCATCTATTCAGCTCGACAGATGATACCGTGAGCTCTGTAAATCTAGTCAGGATCTGTTCTCTCTATGGACACAGATATTACTCTTGTTCATGACTAGAACATTTTTACATATGCATGAAGGGAATGCTGAGCTGGAACCGTGAGTGTGAATATTACACAGCCAATGAGTCCTAGTGACACAAATGACTCACTAGGAGAGATAAAATTTGGGATATTATAGCGATATGTTAATTATGTAGATCTGTATGTCACCTTAATAATGTGTATATTAACAGTGCTGTAACAATAGACATGTCAGTTGTATTTGTTTCAGACTGAGACCCTGAGTAAACCAACACCGGTCTGACTTCACCTAGTGCCCTGAGGTTCACCACAGAAAGATTTTAGTCCAACCATAGTACATACTTGCATGTAATGTATGATTATACCCTAAAGCACCTTAGTTCTTATTTAACTACTCACCTCACCCACCCCCACACCCGCCGGCGACTACTGTTGGTGTAAAATATTTTACTTTTCAGTAAGCGCCACCTACTGTCAGACAGTAAAACTGTGTTTTCCTTTAGCCTTCATGCTGTTTTTTTTGCTCTGAACAAACAAATCATGTGCAAAAATCAAAAATTTTCTGGACATTCATGTTGTTGTTCCTATAAATTATTCCTATAAATACTACAAGTAAGAGAGCGACACGATGAGAGGAATTCACAGGCTAAATGACAATGCATATGTCACCTCAAGGCGTTTCTCAATCAGCTCATGCACTTAAGATAAATGAATGTGAGAGGGAGAAATCTGATCTCGAATCACTTTAAGGCTTGTTACGTTGTTCTTCAACGGCACAATCCTGTTGGCTCTTGAACCCCACGGCCTCAGTCTATTTCTTCAGGTCTTTAAGGGTTATCAGTTGTAAATCTGTTTTAGACTTTGTCAGTTGGTGTAAACAGAGAAAACTGGAAGAACAGAAGAGAATGAATACTGACAAATGTGCTCAAGACTTATTCATTGCCATGGTAAATATTTGAGTGAACAATATATAATGTCTAGTAAAAGAAAGACAGATTGCGGCTTTCTCAAACAATAATAAAGCAAACAAAGTCTGGATCGGCTGAAGAGCAAATAACCCGGCATTTACTTGACTATCTTTCAAAGGCAAATCAGAGATGAAGTGCTGGAGAGACTATAATCTATGACTGTGCAGTCTGCAGTGAGTAACGCTTTGGGGATTTCGGTCAGCGGCTTCACTCCTGTCCGCACCTAGATGACAAGGTCTGCCGTTGTCATGGAGACCCTGGTTGCTATGTGTGCAATGCTCTCCAAATGTGTGTCAAGGGAGGTCGACACTGAGCTCTTTTAAAGCCCTGCCAACTTTTCCAGCTCTACTGTGACCTTTACTGTTTCACTTTGCTGTATCACAGAAACAGCATGGGAACTTCTGGATAATACATAAGAATATATAATATGTTCATGTTCCTGTGATTACGGTTACTCAGTAGTGCACAACACAACCAATTTAAAAAAGCAAACAAAAGCTCACAACAAAACGAAATAAAAAAAACAAACATAAACTCGCAACACAACGCAATTTAAATAGCAAACATAAGCTCACAGCACAACGGAAATGCTTGCGACCCCTAGGGGGTAGTTGGTCTGCAGAAATGGCTATTGTGCAAGTTTTGTTTTGTACCATATTTTTAAGCAATGCAACTTAAAGACATTATGTTTCTCAGTGCAGTCAGTCAGGGATGAGCAGAGTAAGGTCAGTCAGACGTTCCTCTCCCAAATGTATGTCATCGATTGAGTCAGTGATCATACTCATGATTGTTCAGCTGTCAGTGCCATGTTTGACTGTTTGAGCAACTTTACAGGAGCTGAGAATGTGATACCACGCAATTAATCCAAGTGCACAAGCATAATTTATTATAAGCACACAAGGTTTTGTTGATGGTACAGCTCTTGTTCTGACATGTCTAACCCATATCTTCCGGTTTAATTCAAGCATTTATTTGTGAACAAAAAAAGGCAGTGAAGCAAGAGCAAAATACAGACCACAAAAATGTCAGCAGTGTTTTCAGAGCTTAGTGGCTTTCAAGGTTCTGCATGGTGAAGATAATACTCTATTTAGAAAATAGTTTGTGTTTTGGTTCAAACTTTCTTTATCAAAAGGTTTTTAAGACAGTCAAAGAGAAATGCTCCTGTGTTCCTCTTTGACCAGCTGTGTTTCCTACAAAAAGTAAAAATTCACAAATAGAATGTATTAATATATAATTATATACTTATTTGATTTATAACAATGTTGGAAACAGCTGTGTTCAAAATGAATGCAGCCTTTATAAGCATAAGATAATTTTTATAAAAACAATAAAAATCTTACTTCACCGGCAGTGTGTGTGTGTCTATATAAGCCACAACATTACTTCATAAACTGCTATATTGAAAACTATGCCTTTTAAAGGGGTCATACAAAGGCAATTTTCCACAAGCTAATATGATTCTTTAGGATCTTAATGGAAAGTTTGTAATATAGATTGGTTTAAAATTTGGCTAATTGGTTAAAAAAAAAAAAACGCTCATTTTACCCTGTCAAAAACAGTTTAGAAATCACTCTGTTCCGTGTACTTCCCCTTTAAATCCTCACGAGCACAACTGACCCCGCCCCCTTTTTCAGAGGAGGTCTCAGAGGATCTTTTTTTTCAGCAGTATTCATCGTGAAACTTGCTAATTAGCACATTATAAGGAAAGGCGATTTGCAAAGATTCATTAAAAGACATTATACTCACTGTTTCTGTAGGTGAGGCTGGATCATGAATGATTCACACGAACATAAATGGATTTTGGTTGATCAAGGGCGCGTTTCCCTTTAGAACCAAACTTAACGTTAATCTTCCGCGTCTTCAATCACTCAGATGTCGGAGGTAAATTACTACTGCTATCTTCATTAATACATTAAACAACAAAACACCTCAATCGCTCAGGAGTCTTGCTTGTCTCAGCATCTCGGTCTGATGATGGCTCACTCAGGGTGGGTCTGAGGTAAGACACTAGTTTAATCTGTGTGACACGCTGCTAGGATTCCTGGGTGATTCCTGGTTTGGTTGCGTGGGTAGAGATGGAGTGTCGAACTATTTAGAGAGAGCATCCACCTTGCCGGGTCTATAGGTGATCTGAAACCTGAATCTGGTAAAGAAGAGCGACCAGCGTGCCTGGCGAGCGTTGAGTCTCTTAGCTGTTCTGAGATATTCCAGATTTCTATGGTTGGTTAAGATGAGGAATGGTTCTTTGGCCCCCTCCAGCCAGTGCCTCCACTCTTCCAGGGCTGCTTTCAGGGCTAGAAGTTCATGAAGTTCAACATCATAGTTATGTTTGGCTGGTTAAAAATTTTCGAGAGTAAAAGGCACAAGGCAGTAATTTGACTGGGTTACCTTGTCATTGGGAGAGGATAGCTCCAATGCCAGTGTTCGGTGCATCCACTTTTCAATGAATTGTCTGTCCGGATCGGGATGTCTCAGGATGGGAGCGGTTGTGAATCTGGCTTTTAGTTCATTAGAGGTGGTTTCGCTCTCCTCGTTCCAGGGTAGGCGTCGGTATCCTTTCTTTGTCATGGAGGTTAGTGGGGCTGGTACTTTGCTACAAATAAACCTCTGATAAAAATTTGCAAAGCCAAGAAACCTCTGTAATTCCTTCAGTGTTTGTGGTTGAGCCGTTCTGTCTGAGCTGATAATATATCCGAGGAAGGAAATCTTGGTTTGATGAAACTCACATTTTGATATTTTGGCATAGAGCTGGTGTTCGATGAGTTGTTTAAGTACCATGCTGACATTCTGAAGGTGGGTGGCATAGTCTTCAGAGTAAACGAGAATGTCGTCTATGAAGACTATCACAGACTATCACAGACTTATTCAACATGTCTCTAAAAATCTTGTTGACCAGTGATTGAAAGATGGCAGGACTATTGGACAGTCCGAAGGGCATTACCAAGTACTCATAATGTCCATTGGTGGTGGAAAACGTCTTCCATTTGTCACCCTCTCTGATGCGGACAAGATTATAAGTACTTCGGAGATCCAGTTTGGTGAAGTAGCGGGCTGATCTTAACTGTTCCAGGGCGGATGGCACAAGAGGTAGGGGATAACAATACTTGACAGAGATGTCATTCAGGGCACGGTAGTCTTTGCAGGGTCGGAGGCCACCATCCTTCTTTTTTACGAAGAAAAACCCTGCTGAAGCTGATGAAGTGGAGGGCCAAATGAAGCCTTTTGACAATTCCTCCTGGATGTATTGGGCCATGCTTTCAGTTTCTGGCTGTGATAGAGGAAAGATCCTGAAGGTTAGTGGGGCTGGTACTAAAATTACAAATAAACCTCTGATAAAAATTTGCAAAGCCAAGAAACCTCTGTAATTCCTTCATTGTTTGTGGTTGAGGCCAATTCAGGACTTCCGAAACCTTTTTATCATCCATAGCCACTCCGTCTGGGCTGATGACATATCCGAGGAAGGAAAATTGATTATTCCTCCTGGATGTATTGGGCCATGCTTTCAGTTTCTGGCTGTGATAGAGAAAAGATCCTGCCACGTGGTGGGATACTGCCTGGTAGAAGATCTATTGCGCAATCTGTGGGTCTGTGAGGAGGAAGACGTGTGCCTTCAGTATGGCTAAAGGCGACTTGAAGGTCATGGTATGGTGCAGGTAGGCTGGTGAGGCCAGTGGTTTCCTCAGGTTCTGCCTGGATGTTATGGATAACACGTTGAGTATGAGTTCGGCAGTTGGCATGACAGTGATCTGACCAGTGTGTGATTTGGTGTTGTTTCCAACAGATGACAGGTTTGTGCAACTCCAGTCAGGACAGGCCTAGGATGATGGGGTAATCAGGTGAATGAATGACATGGAAATGATTTTTTTCTGAGTGGAGTGATCTGGAGAACAAGGTGAGTGTTAGGCCACGTAGGACATGTAGCCCAGATGTGTCCAGCTAGGCCGCAGTACAGACAAAGGTTGTTCTGTATACGTCTCTCACGTTTCTCCAGCGTGAGTTGAGCGGAGCCGATTTGAATGGGTTCTGCCCCATCGCACTTGCCTGCATTGCCGTTGTACTTCTCCGGGAGTGAGAGGAGCGCAGGGTTGATCACGGTGGTCGTAGTGGTTGGAGCAGGCGTAGCGGGTGGTGATGGCGGCAAAGGCTGGTTCTGGGCGATGGTAGCAGCTGTTAACGCCTGAATGGAGTTTACCAGTTGCTCGGTGAGGGTGGTTAAATTCTCCAATTGTGACTGATGGGAAGTTAGCATGGTTGCTTGGCCGTTCATCTTACCCATGACTTGATACAGATCAAAGTGTCATATTTTGTGAAAATATTGTTCTTTTACTGTCATATCTGATGTCAATTTAAAGGTCTAGAGATGAGTGGTACAATGGTCTAAATTTCATAGCAGTCACTTATTTTATGAAGAGATTAGAAACTCTTTTAAGAATTAGGTTTAATACTAAGGGGCGGTTCCCCTTTAGAGAACAAATGGAAGTCTCTGACCAGCTGCAAGAGAATTGCTGACAGGCCAAAGGCTTGGGTGTTTTACGACTGATGCAGAGATTTGTTTGGGCTGGACTATTTAAGGTGAAAGCGTAAAACAGCATATTAGGTTTTTCTGCAATCAGAAGCCTCCACGCCACATGGATGTAGGGGTTTATGGAGCTCCTATCTCCAGAACTCCTGCACTCTGCCATGTGTCTCAGTCAGGTATGGTTTTGATAAGATCATGCATTCTTTTAAATTGAAACTGAATGTAATTCTCATTTCTTAAATTATGTAATTGGCTTGGCATTATTTCTTGATTCATCAAAGGTATGCATTCTTTTTAAATTGAAACTGAAGAATTCACAATGTTTAATTATGTAATTGGCTTGATATAATTTTACCTGACGAATAAATTAAACATTATTTCTTGATTTCTTTTAGACTGTTGAAATCATTTGTGATTATTAACCTGGGCAGGACACCGTTATTCGTATAAAAGTATCGATTAGGACATGACATACTGGAGGCTTGGAGAGACCTTTGATTCCTGCTTGTCGCTAATGATTGAAAAATTAGGTAAGACTAGGTTATGTAAAATATCTCTTTGCGACTCAGTTAGCAGTTAGTGACTGGCAAACAAGGTAATAACCGTCCCTAATCTCTGAGCAGTTATTAGAACTAACGGCATTATACTTTAAGACGGGACGCCGGACTAGCATATCTAGAATAATCAAGTCTCTAAATCAAGATAACTAAAAACACCTAAATTTAGTATTATAATCTAAATTTAATAGTAACTCAAAATTGGAGTCAGATTAAAACGAGGTAAACGTAAAAGTAAAATTAAAAACCAAAATTAGAAAAAACCGAGGAGTATTTTCACAGAAGCGTTGGGAAGCGAGACGCGCACCCTAAGCTAAAAGGCGGACCTTACAAAGACTTCGTGAAGTGTAAATGTCCAATCACTGTTTATATAGTGCATGAAATGGCTGACACCTGCCAGCGGAATCAGCCAAGGTACGTGGGGAAATAGGGTCTGGGTAGGAACATTAAAAATCCGGCAAAGGTTCCCGCTGCTGAATTCCAGAGAGAGCCACGGAGGTGCGGCTTGTGACAGTGATACAAGCATTCCAATATGTGAATATTATCATAACAACATGAGCCGCATGAAATTAAGAAAGTTATCAACGTTGCTGATATACAAATGATAAACGCGTTTTGCTTTGTTAATGTTTCATATATCTGTGTGTATCTTGTATAGCTTTGTTCCCGTTTCTCTGTTTGAATGATGAATATTTAATATTGATAGCTACTCATTATTGATACTCAAGGTGAGTAAATGGGTAAATTAAATTTTTATTTTCAAGTTAATCGTGTAGTCACATCTCAGAATGTATGATTTGATGTTTTTGGTGGCAACTTGAATAGTTGTTTCCCACTGGCTCTCAGCTTTGGGTGTGTGCTACATGTGTTTAACATATCAGATATTGGACAATAGGGGCTTGTTATGTGATACATGTTGTAAGAACTGTGTGAGAAAATCACATCACAGGGTTTCAGCCCACTTTCTGTACATTCACGACTCAGCCCCCCTCTCTCTGTGTAATCAGTGGATGGGTCTTCACTTCGAGAGGAATGCAGGCACTATGAAAGACATGATCTTGTGCATAATTTGATGTAATCTGCTGAAGACTCAAAAAAGCAAGTTTTTTGTACATACCTTGTTTAGTACATTCATAATGAATTATAGTCATTATTAGTATGGAATGATTGGAGGATTGACTCATTCTATTCATTTTAGTTGTATACAAAAGATGTTAATTGCATTTCAAATTAGCCATCATGATTAAATCTTAATTCACATCTAAATTATATTAAATTTTACAATATTATTTAACAGCACTGAATCAGCATAAATATATTATTTTATACAAAAAAAACTTATTTTTATGGTAAAAATTGGGCTGTATAATAATATTCACATTACTAGTTTTTTACAGTGTCATTATTGGGCAAAATAATATAACCTTGATCCTTGTTATCTCATGTTGTGTACATTCTATTGTGTTGATAACAAAGGCAAGTGAGGCGACATTGTCTGACCTTCAACCTAAAGAGATTAAGTGCAAAACTGAAGGGCTTGTATTTTTGCAGTCTCAGATTTATAATATACTTTTATGAGACTGCCCAGCTAACAAGATTTCTTGTTATTTTCTCAAAGTTAACAAAAAAAATGTGCAGAACGTTTGCAGAACGTTTTCTTAACATTAACATAAAAACGTTATCCTTGTGTTGTTGGTGGAAGATTTTAAAAATGTTTTAAATAATGTTTGTAGAACTCTATATATTTATACAGTGAAGGCATAGACAGAAGCATAAACGATAGACGAAGGTCAGCATACCAGAAATCAGAGTCCATAGGACGAGACAAAAGCGAAGATCCAAGGGAAAGCAGAGGTCAGCAACGAGTAAATCCAAAAATAAGACAAACTAGGTACAAGGACACGAATGCAATACGTAGACCAGGCTGACAGTGTAATGAACCGTACATAAACAAACACAGATAGGGCTTTTATGCATCAGGATGTCCGGGGCACAAACAAGGTGGGGGACAACAGTTTCATAATAAAAGTCTGGGAAGAGACAAACACACACAAAAGGAGTCATAGAGCTGGAGTGGCATCTGGTGTCTCTTGCCTGCAACTCCGGCTGGGCGTTACAAATATAGACTAAAACATTCTAAAAATGTTTTGAATAACATTCTTATTACTAAACAAGAACGTTAATTCAACGTCTAAAAAACTGGATGTTCACTATAATGTTTTTAACTAAACGGGAACGTTGTGGGAACATTTTTAGAATGTAAAATTGTTAGCTGGGTTTGACTTGATATTTTGAGCATTAATTTCATTTGACTTATTTTCCTTTTGTAGGCTTACATTTTAAAAGACAAAGAATAGTAAAACGTAAGGGTCATTTTCTGAAAAGCGGACATTATCGGTTACAATTAGATATTTACTTCACCGACTGCAAAACACAACATAATGCAATGCAAATTTAAAAATATCAGTAAAATATCTGTTAATAATATTTTAATGTTAAAAATCAATTCTGAAAATTCCATCATATGGAGTTTTAATAAAACGTGAAAGCTGTGTCCTGAAGAAAAATGAGAAGTCGAACCTTAAAAGCGTGTCTTTCCATGCCATGTGCTTGTTCTGTAATAAATCACACTGTAGTTTCTCAATAGAGTGCTGAAGTCCCACCACAGCCTGACATCACTGCATGCTTCACTTCATGCATGCACTGCTCACCTCTTCTCAGGCAGGGTGGTTCGAACTGGCTATGCTTTGAGAAACGAGCCATGCCAAAAATTTTGCCGTTAAGAGAAGAAAAGTCTGAATTGTGAGATTTAAATTTGTGTTTGTCGGGAAAAAATGTCAGAATTGTGAAATAAAAAGTCTTAATGACCTTTTAAATTGCAGAAACAAATAAACAGATCTATATTAGTATGTTATTTATCCGTTATGGGAAAGCTACTGTAGATCAAATAAAAAGTACTGGCATGAAACACGCAATCCGACTTCTGACATCATTATTACACGACACATCTGACTGGTTCACTCCTGAATTGGTAGTCAATGAGCATTCGAATACATGACTAGTGCTTGCTGTAGCAGTTACATAGTGCTTCAGAAAGCCTCCACCCTCCCCAGCTCCACCTGTATAGATCTGCAACGGGGTGATTCATGTATGTTTAAAGAAAGTCTGTGGCATGTAAAAGCCTGTATTTGGCTTTGTTTTGCAATTCAATATTCGTTGATGAAATGTTTGAGGTAGAATTCTAGCAAAAGTAGATTTAAGGTCTGGAAAAACCCAAGGACTTTAAAGTACTTTTAACAAAGAAGGAAGGAAAGAGCTGAGTATTAGAACGGGTCTTTGTTCTCTTTGAACAGAAAGAACAGTGCTCCACAAACCTACATGTTTCACACTCAGTTGAGTCTCTTATTCAGATCATTATGTCCATTCATTAGCACTGAGGAACAGGCCAAAGCCAGGCACTAAAGCAAACACAACAGAGCAGTTTGGGAGGAGAGACGTTACACATGTAACACATTTTATTATCTTTAGCAGGAAACTGTATATAATAGTTCCCCTTCTACAGTTGATTCTATTACAGTGCTCAGAAAATCTCTAGCACTTCAGTGTAGGGACTTTATTAGCACATTACTAGCAGTCTATAATAATAATTATTATTATGAACAATAACATTAAGCATTAACAAATAGGTTTGTTTTTGTTATAATTTCATGAACAAAATCTTTCTATCTGGCGGTTTGTATTAATTAATTTAGTTTTATTTTACTCATTGGCATTGCAACTTCTGTTCAGGTATCAAAACATATATCATTCATATCTTGATGTTTTAGCATTTCATTTTTCCTTATAAAATATACAGTATATATCTTCTGTCTAGCAGTTGCTGCACAAAATGCCACCATGGTAGCTGCAGAGGACTTGAGAGGCGCTTAAGAATGAGAAGAGATTGAATGCAATGATGGAGTTCATTAAGAGGGACCCCCTTCACTCCCACCACAGCTGTTCTGTCCAGCACTTCAAAATAAGTCTGTCCCGCGAAATGAAGACATTCCTGTGAAGCCCTCTCCCGTCACCCAGAGAAACCAGCTGCTTCTGTGCCGCTTATTCCTTCAGACACCAGCTGGACATCCAGAGAATAGAACAGATCCTATTCTTGCTGAAGGGAAGCAATGTGATATTTATTAATAAATAGACTCTTAGATTAGATGCATATCAGATATCTGTAAAAAATTGTTTTTGAGAGCATGTGGATTGAGACATTTTTAGCTCTGTAGTTATTAAAACCAGCTTTAAAAGAATATCGATTATGTCTAGTGCATGTTATCTCACATCAGTATCTTAAACCCTGCTCAGATTTTTTTTATTCAATACTCTTGAGATGAACTTAAACTATTCTATTTTTATTCTCTGAGCTATGATATCTAGCTACATTAGCTCTGTAATTCTGTCAACAGTTAGTTTTATTGAGAGAAATATGAAAAGAGCGAGAGAAACTTGCTCAAAAGGCTTAAATGCTTAAAGGAACAGTTCATCCATTTATTTTTTTTTTTATTAAACAGTGCTTGATCTGTGCATATTTCTCTCCAGAGTCAGGTGACACCATTTGAAAAAAGCAATATTGTGGATAGAGAAGAATTTTTCCGCTGGAAGTAACAGTTTGAATATAAAAATGTCTTGATGGATTTGTTTATTAAAAATATGCAGTGATTTTCACTTCACAAAGTGTTAACTGATGGTCTGCAGTGCCGTGGATTATTGTGATGTTTTTTTCAGCTGTTTGGACTCATTCTGACGGCACCCAATCACTGCAGAGCATCCATTGGTCAACAAGTGTTCTGATGTCAAATTTCTACAAATTATTTTCAACAATTCAACAATAAAAAAAAAAAAACTAATAAAATAGCTTTTACTTTAAACGAAACAAACAAGTCTCTGAAAAGAACAACCAAAGAAGCATATTGTTTTTAAGGTGTTATGAAAATTATGTTTTACAGAACCAAAAACTCTAATTAAAAAAGAAAGATCTGCTTATGGGCTTAAAGAAGTGAATATATACTCTAGCAGAGTGATTTATTGTTGCAGAAGCACACGCAGAATAGAGTTGCACCTGCTGTGAACTGGGAGAAGATGTAAGGCTAAAGGTCAGAGGTCAGCTGTATTTATGAAGGGGGAACACATGAGATGCGGAAATATCCCCAGAAATCATTAGCTCACTGTAAACAGATGGAATTTTCAACATATAAACGTGCTTGTGGGTAAAAAATGCTTAAGATAGAAAGTTGGAATCAATTTTTGTGACATCACGCAAAAGCTTCATTCACAACCACAGCTGGCAGTCATTTGCTAACTGACTCCTTTTACAGCTGTGGTCCTCTGGGAGTAAATTACTTGGGGCTTTTCCTTTCTTTTTCTTTAACACCCCATACACTGAGCTCATAACCCCAACACTGCCTCCCACATCAGCCTTAAAACACTCTGGGAAGACTCTACCTTGCAGCATGAATGAAACAAAGATGTCAGTAAAAGGAAAGAGAAAACCTACAGATATTATTTGTGTTTGAAAGAACGTGTCAAACACTGAAAGATTCTGCTTCCACATTCAGTGTTTTACTATGTATAATACAAGTTCTCTTATTTCCTTTTTTTGGGGATGTTTCTAATGCAGGGGTGAATAAGTTAAATATCATAAAACATGAAAGTATGTGCAAAAAAATGTGAGAAAATATGAACTAAAATATAATACAATATATAATTGTGTGTGTACTGTATATATATGTATATATATATATATATATATATATATATATATGATAACAGATAAACAGATAACAGTTTTTTTGTTAAAATAAGATTCCGTTTATT
>JAUYWG010000006.1:530735-543773 GCA_034779775.1 Enteromius afrohamiltoni
TAATTAATTTACAAGTCAATTACAAGTTGTAATGTGTTAAAAAGCACAAAAAAAATGTTTTTTTTTTTTTTTTTTTTTAACTATATACTTACTTTTCTTTGTCTGATTTGTAGATGTGTGCTATGTCTGGGACTAAGGGGTCATCAGGATTTGGATCACAAAGCAAAGAACATATGGACAAAAGAACTGAAAAAGAGATGAAAAGAATCACAATTATGAAAGCAGAAGCAAACTGGAAATGACAAATTCTGTACTTCAACTAATGAATTAAAATACAACAGGTACCTTTTGAAACTGTTAGAGCTGGAGACCACTGCGACCTCAGGATATCCAGGCAAATACTTCCATTACTGTTAATGTTGGGATGGTAGATTTTTGTTGTAAACGCTACCTGTTAAATTGAGATGGGTGTCAAAATGCCATCGTAGGACAACACAAGTACATGGAGGTGGGGTCTAGTGTCACTACCTTTGGTGGCTTGAAGGGATAGTCTGTTGGAAAATGAATTGTGAGAAAGAAGACCCCTCCTTGGTATGGACTGTCACTCTGCAAATCAAAAGGAAATGACACTAGAAATTAGAAAACCAAGTAGGTGTATTAAAATAGGTTAGATACATCTCAGATTGACCTTTAAGAAAACATGCTGTTGCTTAGTAACAAATATGCATAAATGAAAAACAACAGAAGTTAAGAACAAAAAATATCAGTTCAGTGGTCAGGTTCCCCCGATTTGCATCTATCCAACACATGCAGTCACAGAAAAAAGAAAAATGCTATTATATACTGTATTTATTTTAATGTGTTCAAAGCTGAAACAATTTGAAAACTTTGGCCCGTTTTCTCTCTAAATGTTTCTCTTCATATCATCACATTCAGCGCGTTTTATTAAGTGAAGCAAACAGCTAAAAGCTAATGAGGTAAGTACTTACAGGTCCCATTATTGTTGCCTGCCAGTGAAACACTAAAAATAAAAGTAATTGAAATTTGTGTTATTTGTGGTATGTTATTATGTAAAGTAACTCTAAATGACCGTCAGTGAACTTACAGTCATCACCAACCGGTCCAGCAGAGCACTGAGCAGGAGGGTCCCTCTGCAAGTCTTGAAGCTCCTGAAACAAGAAGAAATTAGGATGAAATCAAATACAATTTTGTTTCTAAATATATTTCTATATAGCCATTCTTGTGTTAAGTGGCATATTTGAGAGAAGAAAAATTTCAATCATCATGGCAATTTAAAAAAAAAAAAAACACTTTTAAGTCTTCTGGTGTCAAGATGTTCACATATTTCTTAGCAGAAGATCCACAGTTGTACTTTATTCAAATAAATGCCACTTGGTTTGCTGAAAAATCTACAATAAGCATTCTGTGCCTACTTGTTTTCTCTATTTTGCTGTGAAATCTTTAATGAAGTAAACATAACTTGTTACATTCTAATCCGAGTGAAGCATTGTAGGTTTACGTGGTCATTCATTAATCAGAAAAAAAGGTAAAAATGTATAAAAAGGTATATTTAATTGCTCATGTGTCAGGGTGACAAGATGTCCAATTTTGGTATCTGCATTTATTTTAACTTACAAAGCTAATTTTAAACACATAGAAACCATACTACATGTAACTAAGGAGTCAACCTTATTGTTTCAAATAACTTTTACGAAAATGGCAAAATATGGGTGAAATAATGTTCCAAAGTCATTCAGCGTTACAGATATATGTAGAATCAAACAACATACTCATTCTGACCTGTACTTAATAATGAATGAAAAAGTTATCATTCAACATTATTATATTACAAATTATTTAAGATGCCTTGCTGACAAATTGGTAAAGATTTAAAACTGTGATCCCTAAAGTCTTTTAATGTCCTCGAACAATGACTCTTGTTTTAAATATGCAGGAATAATAATCGTTTAATATACAAACTATTATTGTATTTGCTCAAAAGAAAAATAATTACACAATGCACTCTAATGCAAAGGGGAAAAACTAATAATAATGTATTTCATGTAATCATTTTATTGATTTGATGCTTGAATCCCCTTTTCATCTTTTACCCTCATCTCTCTCATTCATCACTGTATTTTAGTATTGCATGCATTTTACCCACACAACGAAAAATACAGAGCTTTGGTCATTAAAGGATTTACAGAACATTTTAAGACATTATTGGAATATAACTGATATTTGATGTGTATATGCATTATGCAAGCGGTCTGCAAAACTCTCATGAAGATACATTATGAGAACTGCATCCATATAAACAACACCACTGTAATGCATTTAATGTTATGGGTGGTGGGGGGGGGCTCATCTAAAGGTTCATAAAATAGGGGCTCTCTCTGACTATTTTTCCACATGACCAAATCAAATTTGGTCAAATTGCAATGACGTAAATATTAATTTGTAACACTAATTTGTAAGCCCATTTTAATACACGTAGACAACCTGAATATGTGCCTTCTGGCAAGGACTTTGGGACTTAAAAGGGTGTATAACAACACTGCAGGAGTGCTACACACATCACTGTATTGCGAAACAGAAACTGTCAAAATGACAAAGTGATGGCGTCATGCTGGAACTTCAGAGAATCAGGTTGTGTTGCTTTGTGTCAAACACACAACACAACAAACACAATAGCGCCTACCGACCATATTCAGATAAACTACACCAAATCAATTGTAGCCAAAGTCCCTCGAAATGTCACATCAGCTGCGAGGCCTAACAAAGCACACAAAAGTGGCTTGTGGAAGTGGATGAATCCACACAAAGATTGGCCTGGTTTAGTGTGGCTGTTGCCGAAGCTGGAGCAGGTTTGCTGTCTTTGTTCAGTTCTGGGCCTTCTCGAACACGGATGAATAGACCACATAACACGTTTATTAGTCAAATAACAGACATTTTCAACGTGCCGAATTTAATAAACTACGCTTTCTGGTGTAAACAAACTAACGGTACTCATTTACTCACCGTTTGTTTGTTTTTACACGTATAAATGTGTTTGTGTGCTAGCAACGATGTAGCATTACGATGGTTGACTGGCAACCTTGACGCGGCTTTTTAAGTTCTGGTTTACCAGCTCTTTTAACAATGAAGGAAATTGTACAATCATTTATATTACCTCAAGCAGACAGTCAACAAACAGTGAAAATTCGTCACGACTGAGTGAAGAAACACTGCTAAGGTTAGCTAGCCGTTAAATGCTACATTCTGGCGTCGACATATTAGATCTAACGTTATATTATTCCGAAACAGTTTGACTTGAGTCAGACTACCAACATCAAACATGAGCTAATCATATGATATAAGTTGGTAACGTGAATGCTATTTTAACCCCGATATTCGATATAAACAACGCAAGCAGGTTAACAAAAACTTGGCTAATGTTGGTCATGTACGCACAAAGGTCTTACCTTCTGTATTCTCTTTAATGCCATGCTGCTTTACTGTGTGTACCGCCCCAGATTTACGCGATTATATTATGCGACCGATATTATTGCTACGAAACAGCTCCGAAATACTGTGTTTCCCTGAGTAAAAAACGAATGTGAGCGGCGAGAAAGAGAGACAGCTGTAGCACAGCAAGCTCACACTTCCGGTGCGGACCTGGGGACAACAAATTAAAAGTCATTATGTATCAATTGCAAGAGCATTAATAGTTCAGTGTGCAGCTCAAAAGTATATATTACGTAAATACATAAAATAAACGAGCAGGCTAAAGTGTGACAACAACAATAATTAACAGAAAAGAAAGAAGAAAATGTTTGGCGAAACAAAACTGAGCTTTTAAATAACAATTACGTCCCACAGTGTTTTTATTCGTTTTTGTTTGTTTTTTTACGTGAAATCTTTGTTTAATAACGTAAGAATTGCTTGTATATAATTAATAATGTTTTAGTTTCATTGCTGGACTGAAATTTACTGGACACTTTGCTGGACACTGCTGGTTAGATTTACCATGTACGATGTTTATTATGTAAGTAAAGTTTATGAAGAAAACTCATATCATATCAGGGTGTCTTACTTTATAGCCACATAAATAACAGCAGCAGTATAATTTGCCTCAGTTTTGGTCCTTTTTTTCCATCTTTTATTTTGCATGTCATGCTTCAAAGGGTTAAAGCGTTTGTGTACACGCTTTACCAAATGTAACAGAATAGCACAATAATACAGTTCTTCCCGCAAAAGCAATATTTTGGTAAATCTTGCTATTTCCAAAAGGTACTTTTATGATACTTTAAGCCAATAAACCTCCCACAATGCAATTCGCGCAGATCGCAGATGTAATGGCGCCTTTACTGGACAAGGTGGACCTGTAATTCACAACCATAACAAGATATTGTGCATCTTGCTCTCTCCGTGCATATTAAATATTCGATTCATTTTATCGGGCAGACCACAGCACGTGTATTATGGCTCCGTTCAGTTTGATGTCTGTCGGCGCTAATCTTTTGGTAAAGTCTTTGGGTTTGTTCTCGAGTGCATCTGTTGTGAGGTGAGCATGCTTCAAGCTTAAGATTATTGTTTATTAGTTGATGTAGCATATTTAATTTATTTTTACCAATATATGTAAATGCAGCTACAATAGAGACAGCTATACATTCATATTTTTAGATTTTAAATGCCATTTAATGTAACATTTGTCGTGACAACGCTGCAGTAACGTTAGCTCAATATCTAAATTTAGAATTAAAAATTTGTGTATGGTGTTTTGTGCTGTTTTTACAAAATATAATTGTAGCATCAATGAGTTTTTGTATATTGACAATACTTTGCAATTGTAGGTGTTCATGTGTAGCTCCTGTGTTAAAGAGTTTTAGCACCACAACAGGGGGTCCACCTAAGAGACCCCTGACTGCATACATGACATATGTGAAAGAGATATATCCCACCATCAGCAGACAAAATCCAGGTATCCGCCTCTTTCGCAAGGCTACCTTGCATTTCTGATTGTTTTCAAACTAGATAATGAACCGCTTGTTTTGTTCAGGAGTCAAAAATGTGGATATTGTCCGAAAGTTAGCGCAGCAGTGGAAGATGCTGACTCCAGATCAGAAGCAGGTACATTCTTGCTTCGTGTATGTGTGTGTGTTTGTACGTTCTAGTGTATTTTGAGTAAATGTCGTGCAACATTTCACCCTAAATAAAATGTGTACATCTCCATTACTGTATTGTGTGTGTGTGTATACATGTACGTTCATACAAACATGCATCCTGGGAGCAGTATAAGGTTGCTGTTGACAAAACGGAGAATGCTGCTTTTGAATAGAAAAACATCACTCAATCAATATTTATAGAGAATTTTTCCTATTTAGAGAATAGGGCTACGTACTGACCGATTTCACAGGTGTACAATTTGGTTATACATCATCTACAGAAAGTGTACATTTCTAAAGGACAAAAAAATCATTTGCATCTAATACTGTAACCTTCCCCATGAACCAAATCAGTTTAAAGTTTAAAATTATTCAATTGAATTGCTATTTATTTATTGCTATATATTATGCTTGTATAAGGTTTTTATATCTTATATCTGTTTGTGTGTGTGTGTGTGTGTATATATATATATATATGCACTAATTTTGTTTCTGGGTGGACCTTCATTGACATTGTCATCCTTAGTCATTCACTAATTTGAGCTATATCTCATGTGCAGCCGTTTCAGAATGCATCTTCATCGTCCAGGGAGAAATATAAGCTTGATCTAGAGGAATACAAATCCCAACTGACTCCTGCACAAACTGCTGCTCTTAAAGTAGAAAAACAACAAAAAGTGGCCAAAAAAAAAGCAAGTAAAAGAAGGAAGGTTGGTTTTATCCTTATGTAACTACTATACTAACCCACCAGGCACTTTAAACTGACTAAATATTATTTAACTAAATAGTTTAATTTTGATGACCTTTTATAGTAAAAGAATACTGTATTTCACTTGTAGGAGCTGAACCGTCTTGGCAAGCCTAAACTCCCCAGGAGCGCCTTCAACATCTTCATGGCGGAGCACTTTGAGAAGGCAAAAGGAACTAATACGCCGGTGAAAATGGACTTTAGTTCTTCATATTCAAGATTCAGGTTTTATACAGTATGCAAAAAAAAAAAATTCTGCTTTTCAAAAACGTTGTCAAAAATAGTTTAATAACCTATTACAACATTACACACAAAAAATATTATAATAAAAATAATACGTTAATTCCTGTGATGGCAAAGCTGGATTTTCTGCATCATTTCTCCAGTGTCACGTGATCCTTAGGAAATTATTTTAATATGCTGTTGAAGAAGATTCTTGTGGAAACTGGAAACTTTAAACTCTACTTTTATCTTGAAGAGTTTTTCACTCCATTGCTGAATTAAATTGTTAAATCTAGTCGTACTGACCCCAAGCCGTTAAAATGTAGGGAATTTATATCACTAATTTCAATGATTTATTTTTACATCTGATGTATCGATGGATCACAGTTTAACTTCAAACCGTTTTTTTTACAGACCATTAAAACATATTTTTATAATATGCTATTGAAGCACAGTATTTATTGTATTGGCTTTTTTTCTTCTTTCCAGGCAAAGATGAAGTCTCTGAGAGACTCCTGGGAGAGTTTCAGTGCAACACAGAAACAAGTAAGTTTTGCCTTGAGCATCAAAAGAAGCTCACACTACGGCTCTGTTTCATCATCCTGTGAGCTGCCTGCATGTCTTCTAAGACGCCTCATAAACTGGCTGAAAACTAGTAGCAGTATCTCCTCGAATCATATAAATATTACTTTCAATTAGTTATGGCACCGTTTTATTAAATTGTTTGTGTGCAAGTTCATCCCCTTAAGTTTGATTCAACAACAATCCCTACACGGTGGCCATGATTTTAAAAAAACAGAACTGTTTGGTGTTTGTCTGAACACCGGCAACCGGGGCAATTCTGCTCACAATTATCTGAAACGATATAACATTAGAAAACAATCGAAAGCTTGCTATGTTTTGCAACGGATCCTTTATCTGACTTCACTGCTCCGTTTTCAGATTTACATTCAGCTGTCTGAGGATGACAAAGTCCGTTACAGGAACGAAATAAAAGTGTGGGAGAACCACATGATAGAGATTGGAAGGGAAGACCTTGTTCGGAGAAAGAAGAGAGCCATTAAAGCCAAAACCACTAAAGACGCAACGAAGAAATCCAAGACTGGAACAGCAGTGAAAAAAACTGGGAAGAGCACCAAGAAGTGAGATGATGTATGTGACAGTGTGTTGTACAAAGGCCAGAATCGTCCTCAATAAAAAGCCTGTTCCATCGTTACTAGAGCTGCATTTATAGTGTTCAAATCATGAAGGTTTTAAAACTGTGAAGAGTCCTTCATAACGTCTCATCTTTTCAATAAATCCCTTTTCGCCGGTTTCATTTACTCACTGCATCACGTAAACAATAGTTTAGGTCCTGATTCTGTTTTTATATTATTATATTGCTTTTAATCTGCTCAAGAACTCAGTGTTTCTTGCTGTGAAATGTAAGACTGACATCAGTTTTCAGTTGCTTCTTAGAATAAGATTGTATGTCATGCTTCCAAAGAGGACGCCATGTTTTGTACAATGCCTTTACTTTCAAAATAAACATGAACATGTTCTATAAAAGCAACAGGAGCTATTTACAAAAGAATGCTACAAAACTTTACATACATTTTTTAACATTTCATAAGTTGTGCTAAGGTTGTAGTTCAAACTTGAAAATGAGTCATTTACTTTATCCTCACATTTCAAAACGGACTTTCCTCATTATGTATAGAACAGATTCAGGTATTTTAAAGCTGCTCTTTTCCTCAATCACTAAATGTGCAACTGTACATATAATTACATTGAATGGAGGGAAAATTTAGTATTTTTATAACTTTAAAGTGAGTGACAATTTTCATTACAATTCAAACTCTTTAAATACGAATCAGGTTTAGGCTGAATATGATCTTACTATGCAACTGTTAAAAAAAAAAAAAAAAACAATTGTTTTAAATATTCTAGTAGTATAAAATCAGGACTTTGAAGCTGAGCTGGGATCAGATGACAATTTGGCTTCTTGCAGCAAGGTCTCAAAATCAGGTGAGCACACCAGTTTGTGTGTGATGTTTCCGAGCACAGTCATGTCTCCAGTCAGGCCCTCTGACATGCGCACGCACACTAGTTGCTGCAGATACAAAAATAATTATATCCCATGAAACATGCTTGTAAATGAGAATAGAATTCATCAGAATAGATGTTGAAAATGTGGCATTATGTCACTTGCTCACTAAGTAGATTAGATTCATTATATTCAAAGGATCCTCTGCTGTAAATGGGTGCCATCAAGATTCAATCATTCCAAACAGCTGATAAAAATGGCACAATAATCCAAAATCCATCAATTAATGTAAAAAAAAAATTAAAAAATAAAACCCATCATCAAATTTTAACTTTAAACTGTAACTTCTGACCCAAATAAACAGATTTATTACAAGCATGCAGTTTTTCAGTTGACATGATGTTAATTGATGGACTGAAGTGGTGTGAAATACTTGTGGATTATTGTGCCATTTTTACCAGCTGTTTGGTGTCTCATTCTGACGGCACCCATTCACTGCAGAGCATCCACTTCTAAGCAAATGATGTAATGCTAGGGTGACCATAAATCCTGGCAAGGATTTCTATATTGCTTTGATTTGTACCTCAAGAGCGTTTCGAAACCATAAGGAAACCGATGTCATACACCGATCGTTCTGCACACGCAAACCAAGCCAAAACCTTTATCCTTACAGATATCCTGTTCAGTATGCGTCCAGTAAAAATGGCACGTATGGTCACCCTATGTAATACTATATTTATTTTTAAATATGTCCTGATGCAGATAATACCTTGTCTATATCTTGGATGACCCGAGGGTGTAAACAAAAAGAAAAGCATCATAAAAGTGGTCCATATGCCTTGTGTTATACAGTTGTTGGACAACCTTTATCATATGTAAATTGTGCTTTTTGACATTTTGGAGACATTTATTTCTATTCTATGTTAAAGTTGAAAAAACTTTGCAAATGATTATCAAATAATCTGTTATAAATATGCTGAAACTAGATGAAAGCTCAATAGAAGACTATTTACTTTTTGTTTCTTGTTTTTTTCAGCTCTACTGATATGTTTGCACAATCGATGCAATATTTTTTTTTTTGCCACAATACATCTTTTATAAATGACAATGTGTTAACTCACCTGTAGGAAAGAGAAGGCCGCCCCCTCTGAGACATCTAATGTAACATTTCCCATGACCAGCTGGACTTTACCAGACTTTCTAATTTGCAACTTTCCAATCAGACCCTCTGAGAAGTCTGACAGCACAGGTACAGCGGCTTTATCAGGCTGATCCTGAAGAGCATTAAAATAGCATTCAAATCTTTCAAAGGACACTAAAGATGACATTAAACCTTTATAAACGAATCTGGTTAGCTTTTAAATGGAGGAAAATAAACTCTATACTACATACTATACAAAATTCCAACTTGTGTAACGTGGTCGAACAGTCGAAACGTAAAAAACTGAATTTGGAAAATTAAATTAAATTAAAATAATTTAAGGTCTTTGCAGTCCAAAATTCTCGTCCAACATTTTCACACGTTAAGAAATGAATATGACCTCATGTTGTAAATTACTAAAATTTTCATCTATCATAAAAATTAACTTTGATTTTTCGCATCCGTAACAAACATTTTGATAGTAGAGAATGATAAATATGGAGAAAAAAAAAAAAGCATATGAACATTTCTGACTCAGCGTGCAAGAACATTTATTGGTATGACATGGTCTTATTAAGGCACAGTACAGCATATAAACTTACCAGAACTTTCATTTGTGATGAGCGCTTATCTTCGGTCTTGCCTTCCTTTCTGGGTTTCTCTGGGCTGGAGATTTTAGGTTGACCAGGTATGGTATCAGGAAGTTGAATAAACAGTAGTTCTTCCTTATCCGAAACAGTCAGCTGTTGGAAAAGTTCTCCAACTGTTGGCTGCTGCGGACATGCAGACGCGCTCCTGGCTGGCAGAGCGTATTTCTGCTCAGCTTTGGCTGATTTCAGTGCATTATAAGTCTCTTCTTTAACTGCAAAAATAACTTGGATTTAATTATTTGTTTAATTTAAACTGAACAAAAACAAGCTAAGTAAAAATGACTGTTAGGATATATTGTAACCTACATGAAGAAGCTGCATCTGTTGACAAAAAGTTGCATGACTGATAGAGTGGAAGTCTGATTGGTCTTTGCTTGGGATCATTTTTTAATTCAGGATCATCCAAAAACTGCTCAATTGAAGCAAGAAAAAACATTAAAACTCTACTGATTAACCTCATGAATTGCTTAAAATGATAAAGGGTCATTGGGACGTACATCATCCCATTGGAGTTTTTGTAAAATTTCATTATCATCATCTTCAATGTTGTTCTTTTCCTTTTTAATGCATTTTGTGACAAGTGCAGGATCACAATCACTCAGGTTAGAGCTGCTCCAATTACCTGCAAGATCAGGCACACAAATGTTGAATGAATTCACACTTGATATTTAATATTCATTGTAGCACCATAAGTCAGCAGATAGTGACACTTTATTTATTTGTATAGCACATTTTGCAGAACACATATCTTCATGCCTTGCATTTGGCAAAATAATATATATAGAGAGACTTGTTATAATTTATAAATCCTGTCACACAAGTATACTGTACTGTATCTTTGTAAATATATTTATATATCTAACTTCATATACAGAGTTCACATTTTGTGACATTATAAACAAACAAGTAGTTGTGGTTTGCTATATAGTATAGATTGCTTTACATGAGGTATGCAGGTAAAGCTAGACATGCTATATATCCAATATTTAATATTTCACTAGATAAGTCATTATTAAAGTGTACTATACTAACTTAAATATAACATATTGAACATAATATCTAAAAAAATAACGGTTTAAAAGAATGAAAAACTACATTTGATGTTGAAAAATTGAAAAAATATATATAATAATTTAAACAGGCAACTACACTTCTCTGTCAATACAATACAGCTAGCTTTACCTAGCTTCCTGTAGGTGTCTGCTGGACCCTGCTCAAAGATGGAGTGTGACTGAATGGTCTGAGGTTTTACTCGCCGCCGTCTCTCTCTTTGTCTGTCTTCTCTCTCTCTTCTCTCTTTCTTTGGTGCAGTGTGTGTCTCCTCCTGTAACCTCCAGAAAAAAAAGATAAGAGCTGAAGATGCGTTGGTCTGAAATTAATCTCTGATATTTATACTTTAGGAGAAAAGGGTTTTAATTATTTATTGATAAAACTGATAAAAAAAAATCTTTGTATCTTTCGTTAAAAATGTTAATGAAATGCGAATGTGGCATTTAGGATGAGGTATAAAATACTTACTCATCTTTAGTTTTGCGAACAGAGTGAACATTTGGTACGAAGGTTTTCTGTAGGGGAAAAATAATAAATTGAATGTGCAAAATGTAAACTACATTATTGAATAGCTCTATACATAGCCAAAAATACATGGTATTGACAAAATTAGATTTCTTGTTTTTTATGCAAAAAATTATTTGGATATTAAGTAAAAAAATCATGTTCCATAAAGGCATTACATGAATTTCCTACCGTAAATTTACCAAAACATAATATTGATTAGTAATATGGATAAGTACATATTATACTGTAAACAGTTCCATATTATTTTTCATAAAGGTACTTTATTTAAATGTATTTAAATTTCACTATTATTATTTATATATTATTTATCCATTCATTTATTTATGCATTTATTCATGCATTTTTGTATTTCTTCATTTATTTATACTTAAATAATTTCTTGTACTCCATACTTACATACTCCATGCATATGTATATATAAAGCATATTTCCTCATATCATATCATATAAATCTAAACTATATAAATATAAATACAGACATGTAAATATTTGTCAAATATATCTGTATGTGTGTGCATTTATATCTAAGAGCATTGTGAAAGTAACACTAACTCCACTTCTCCTTTCTTCTGTGTTTTTAAAGTTGGCAGCATTTATTGAACCATTTGACAGTAGAAAGCGCAACCTTTTTATATCCTCCCAGAGTCAGATCTCTGGAGCGCAGAGAGGTCAGTCTGCCTGGTGGAGGTGGATTCAGAGATATTCGGCCAGGCAGGGCTCTACCCAGAGCAAAAGATGGTCTGAGAGTGGCAGATGAGCTCGCTTCTGCATCCCCATCTCCATGTTCAGACATCCTGCCAAAACCGAGAACACCAAACTTAGACATTTGTTTGGGGCATCATTCGTGATTTCTCAGACCGATACAACGGTAAAAGAATCCTAGGAGAGTTATGCGTGTTAAAACAAACGCTTATTCAATTACAACTGCTGCGCGCTCACGGAGATCGCAGTTCAAGACGCGCGCGACACCATTTTGTTAGCAACCTAAGCTATCAAAACAAAGCGCTCAACACCAGTTTATGCCGTTTGCACCGGGAGATTAGGAAATGCATGGAACGATGATGGAAATAAAATATATCAAATACATACAACTACAATAAAAGACCGTACGTACTTGAAATTGCTGTAAACACTTAAGTCATTTCTGCTAAACTCCTCCAGATGACAGCGACATCGTTGCAGAAGCATCATAGGTCACGTGATCCGGATTTATCATAATAACTTTTATTATATTATGTTGTCATTTTATTATAATTATTTATTTTAGTGCATATATATATATATATATTGTAAAAAATATATATAGCCTAAGTTATTTTATTATGTTGCATACAGTATTTACATAGTATTTACAACTATTATATTTATACATTTTTGGCATTTTATCACCTTAATAAATAATTTATACTTATAATATAGGCTACCTTATATAATAATGATAATTTATAGCATTTATATTGTATATTTAATTACTGTATATTAACTTGTATATGTATACATTATGGCATAATAACTCAATATTAAACTGTATTATAAAATTACTGTTTATTAAAAATAATTTAACAAATTATATTATATAATATTAT
>JAUYWG010000006.1:543783-554873 GCA_034779775.1 Enteromius afrohamiltoni
GTAGTAATATATATATATATATATATATATATATATATATATATAAGATCATATATAAGGCATCAAACAGGTAGACCAAAGGAAAAACAACTGCAATTCACAACAGAAACATTATGGGAGATGTCAGGAACGACCCTAAAACAACTGTAAGCGAGATCAGCAATAACCTCCAGAGGGCAGGAGTGAAGGTATCACAATCTACTTATTGCAGAAGCCTTTGTGATCAATAGTACAGAGGCTACACCAGAAGATGCAAACTGCTCATTAGCAAGAAGAATAGGAAGACCAGACTGGAATTTGCCAAAATTAAAAAGTACAA
Source organism: Enteromius afrohamiltoni (assembly GCA_034779775.1). Lineage (NCBI taxonomy): Eukaryota > Metazoa > Chordata > Actinopteri > Cypriniformes > Cyprinidae > Enteromius > Enteromius afrohamiltoni. The sequence goes on from JAUYWG010000006.1 coordinate 544,103, forward strand.
AAATGGGCCTCAAAGGTTTGGCGAAAGAAAGGATCTGCTCATCATCCCAAACATACAAGCTCATCTGTGAAACACAGTGAATAATGTCATGGCATGGGCTTGTATCTTCTGGGACGGGCTCAGGGCAGGAAGTGGAAGGTTTTGGATTGGTCAAGTCTATCTCCAGACTTGTACCCTATAGAGTATGCCATTTACCTCCTAAACAGTTGACTGAAGTGGGTAAAAACAAATAACTGCAGAGGCTGCACTGAAAGCCTGGAAAAGCATCACAAAAGAAGAATGCAAAAGTTTGGTGATGTCAGTGGGTCGCAGGCTTGATGCAGTTATTGAAAGCAAATGATTTTCAACTAAATATTTGAAGTTTTATTCACATTAATCTATGCTAATCTGTTCCAATACCTAAGCTACTATGAAAATGGGTGGTTCAAACAAAAAGGCGGTGTCTTCTAAGTTGTGTGTTAGATCCAGATGTAAATACCTGGAAATAAAAGCTGGCATGTAAATGTCTGATATTCATCTTTTTATGTCAAACCCAAATGTTTCAGCATTTATAGATAAATTATGCTTGATTAATTATGTTCTTGTGGCAAAACTTACCTATCATAATAATAAAAATAGCGATAGACTAATAAGAGAACACTGTAAAAAGTTATATACATCAATATATATATAGGCTATATAATAATATACATATATATATATATATATATATATATATCAAAGCATAAACACTGTGGCTTAAAGGCTCGAGCTGCTTATCTAGACCTCAGGGGCATCCTATGCTAACTCCTAACGGTTTAAAAGACAGTTCACTAAGTTTTCTTACAGTCCCTTCCATCCACCCTTCCTCTAGCTGGCTCATATTGAACAAAGGGCGGCGCTCTGCTCTTGCCTGCCCTTACTTTATACTCCTGCGGTCCATGTAAGCCACACAGAGCCGCGATGACTGGCGCTCACTCTCCGCTGGAATGATCTGATCTGACGGCTGCGGAGAGTCAGCGGTGCTCTGTGAAGTAATGGCCGCTCAGTGTGAACCCTTAAGCGGATACTTACTGCAGTCCGATCCGGGCTCCAACAGCGAGCGCAGCGCTGATTCCCCTCTACCCGTGTCTGAGGATGACTCCAGCGGACCCACGGCGCCTCCGGACCCCGAGTGGACCGAGGAGAGGTTTCGAGTGGACCGGAAAAAACTGGAGATCATGCTATTAGGTAAAACTGTTGTTTCCATGACAACTATCACCAATTTTACAGTTTTTAAAGAGTTTTCTTGAAACAAAGACTCAAAGTTTACTACTCAGAATCGACTCACACTTCTGTTGATAATTGTTTTATTTAACTGAACAGAACAAATACTGTAACCTAATATATTGCTTCCAGCATCTGCAGATGCAGTTATGTTCCTCTTCTCCTTTGTTCAACTCCTATGTGCTGTTCTCACGTCATTGCCCATTTTGTTCTTAGAAACATTAGTTTAAATAAATAGTAGGCTCTAATGAATATTAAATAATCTAGCGCCATTGTTCAGTTTACATAGCTTCTAACTGTTGAAGAAAGTTTGTAGTATAGTTTGGAAATGAAAATGAGCTATCTGTCATTTAAATATATTTTAAAGATCGATTCTTCAAATTATTAATTTTTGGTTGCATAGTTTTTCTAAATATAGATAAGTATGTATAGACGCCTTTCTCAGTTTTTTTTTCTGATATTGAGGGTGTTAGTGTGAATTGCAATGTTGTTTTGACGTAAGAAAGTAAATTGCACTGTATTCTTTAACAGCATGTGTGTAGTACCCAATGTAATCAATAGGGGGCAGTGTTAATGCATTTCTGCTTTTGACTTGTACGTTGTTTTCTTTAATTTGTTGAAGTCATTTTACCGCGACACTGTGGTCAGCTTCTTCAGAAGATTGAAAGACAAAGTTAAATGCAATTTTTGAGCTATGAATTATCAGGTTCTGACTGCATGTGGGTAGAGTACAGGACTGAGCAAAGAAAACTGTTGTAATGGTTTAAGTGGAGACACAAATAATTTATAAATGTCACTTATTCCTTTAATATGTTGTAATTTTGTTTTTTAAACTTGTCAAGCAGTTGATAAAAACCCGACAAGGACTACTCATTCCCCTAGCTCTGCTTTGAAGCTCTCTGCTTTAATACTTTGTCCATGTCGGGTCATGCTTTCCATGTTGTTTCATGAAAGGGACATCATCATCATCATTCTACACTTACAGAGTCTCTAAGTTCAGTTCACCACAGCAATCCTTCCTGCTGAGGTCATTCAGCATCTCCTCGGTTTTAGAGTGTATTTGATCAACCGGCTTGCTGAAGGAATGCTATTAGGATTGGGATTTTCCTAGAAGACGCACAGAGAAGCTTGTGAAAAGTATGAGATTTATTTGCCAACTGAATGATGGGAATTCAGCTTTACTCAATTATACATATAAGTTCAGTCAAAACATCCATGATCCATAGTGGTAGAAAGCACTTTTACTGTGAGAAGGAAATATATAGCCTATATATACTGTATGGATATTGTTTTTCTTTGAATAGACATTCTGTTGTATCATATTGTACCATTTCATCAATGGATGCATACTTCAGTGGCAGCTGTTACAAGATTTAGTATTGTTTTTTTAAAGAAAGACTCAAAAGTTGTTAATCACAAGAGCAATTTTCACATATTTTAGAGTTCCAGGTTCAATCTTCACATTTAATAGCTGTGACCGGAGAGAACTGCTCACCTTCTTGTTTTCAGAAATGTTAATATCACAGGTGTTCGCTCCAAAAGCCCTTAGTCCATCAAATATAACGAGAACAGTTAAGCAACATTCAAGACCTCTTTTATGAAGCTTATTATACATCTTGGATGGGAACGCCTATTAATCATTTCATTTTATAACTATTTTAGCTGGCTCATGTGGAGGAACGGCTTACTGTCATTCTGGAATTCTCTAGAATCAGTAATGAATCACATAAAAGATGCCTGAAATTGTTTTCTGTTCCAGATGTGTATTCATTTTTACATTTGTATAGATTATGTTGAGAAGGAATTTGTTCATACCAAGATTAATTGTATGCTCTGTCTGTTTAATCTTGTTCACTGGACCAGTGTCAAAATGATATACGTTTAAGGATGAGCATGCGTATAATGCAATATACAATCTACTGAGCTGCCTACATATGAGCAGTTTAAATCCATACTAATTTCACCATAATTATTACAGTTTTTACATTCAATATTTGATTATGCCTGATCATTTCTCAAATATTTATATTTTATTTGCATTATAAATCTTAATCATTAACATCCTTTTTTAGCTTTTGGACTTCTGTTATATTTATTACTTTATTCAGACCAAATAGTATTGCATTTTAATATATTTTTTAGCCATAAAAATATAAAATAAAATATTGGTATAGGACAGAATTTTAGAATTGGTGCATACATAATTTTGTTGCATTTTAAGATGCAAGTTGTTGACTGATGAAGCAAGAAGTTATTTTTTTCATTATAGATTGGTAATCATTGGTAAAGATAGTCGCTACAACTGAAGTAATTCCTTCTTTATACATATGATGGATATTTGGATTTTTGTAACATAACCTGTTTTATTTGCTCAATACCAAGGCCAAATGCTGAAAGCCCTCTTCACAAGTCAAGATAAGTGTTTAGCAGTCACTGACTGCGTATTTCGGATATTGTTTATTATTACTATTTCTTTAATTTCTAGATACTGTTTGCTCAATAAAGGAGTAGTTCTCTCTATCCAATCTACATCAAGGACTTTGGGTTTTTCCAAATTTCCAAAGCCCAGATTGTTTTGCATAACATGTGTTAGCTGAGATGGAAACACTTTCTCTTCCCAAATCTTGGCTAGAGATTTGCAAAAAAGTACCCTTGCAAAAGAAATTCCCAAACAAGTTTACATGACAGCTCACAGAGTCAACGTCTTTGATCAGTGTAAGTCAGACTTGGGCACCTAAGTGCAGTCTGTTTGAGAGTCCAAACAGGAAGGGATCAAATGCCTTGTTTAACAAGCATAACTCTTATCACAGATGGAATTGATCCATTCTGGGGAGCCCAAATAAAACATTGTTGCTGCCTGGTGACTTTGTAAAACACTTCAGTTTTTATAGTGTGTTTATAATGTGGAAATTTTAGATGAACTGAGACATTAGCTTTTGGGTTTGGCTTTAGCGTTATTTTTTTCCGCTTTTAAAGACTTCTGTTTACTAGGATGATCATTTATTTACTATGAATCCCTGTTTGCCTAATTCCTAGTAAACCAAGACTTTAAAATGGTCTACTATTCATGGAAATGCAAAGAGTACATTCTGAAACTGCTTGTGAGTTAAGTGTACTTTGGCTAGCTGTGCTCTGAGTATGTTTGTGCGCGTGCTTGGCCGAGGCCTGGTTAAAAAGTTCATCTTTTTGTTGTCTGTTAGATGAAAGTATAGAGACAGGAAGTGAGTCTGGTGAGGAATGTGCTTGGGGCTAACTGTCCTCTGGATGGAGGCCTAGGGAAACACTTTTCTCTTTAGCTTTCAGAGGGCAAACGTGGCATTTTCCCCAATAACTACTGCTGAAGTGACTTGCCTGTGGTCCCGATCTTGAGTTCACAAGCACACTGGCGTTTTAAGCATGTTTAAGCAACTCAGCTGGCACGTAGCAGAGCTAATACAATGCAAAGGCCAATAAATGTAGGAAAGAATGGAAATCAGACTGTAAAAGGTGGTAGAATCAAGTATATTGGGACCATTCAGGAAACCCTGGATTGTGTTGTTCGGGTCTGAGAGACCCTTGAGAGGCGGTGGGCGGAAGAGTCCCGGTACTCACAGCGCATAATTCACTGCAGCTGTTGGAGAGTCTCTGTTTTTAAAAAATGCTGGCGCGGACTAGAGACTTTGTTATGACAAGGAAAAGAACGAGCCATTACACTATAGCTACTAACTCAACTCATCTGAGTCTAAAAACCCAATGGTTGTTTTTCAAAGCAATCAAACCTGTAAATATGATACATGTTGGATTGACAGTTTTTGTTTATAGGCATGCCTGGTATATTCAATAGACAAAACATGTTCTTTTATGCATTGACATTGGCATTATATGCAAAAATAATCAGAATTACATTTGGTAGTTTGTGCTTAGGTGAACCTCTCAGTTCATTTAAAACAATCTTGTAGAATCCACCCAAGAGTTTCCCGGCAGAATGAGTAATGTTGTTGGTGTTTTAATTTGAATACACCTTTTGCACTTCAAAATCCACACAGTGTTATAGGATTGATCATTTCCCAGGATTCTAGAATTTCTGCATGCCTGCTGACTGGCTTTCCAGATATTGACTTAAAGCAGCATTTAAACTGCCTGCAGGGTCAGTGACGTGGCACCTTTTCTTTTTCTTCTTTTTTTGGTTGTGAAGTTAGATTAAACATCCAGTATGTTTATGTTTAGACATGCAGTAAGAGATATTTTACAGTGCTGTCAAATGATTAATCGCGATTAATCGCATCCAAAATAAAAGTTTTTCTTTACATAATATGTAATTGATTGATGCTGTGTTTATTTATTATGTTTATTTAGGACAGGATCCACTGCTGTGTATCGAGAGATGCAGAGTGTGCTGACAAAAACGCCACTGTGCCTATAAATCAGTGTATAACCATTTACATGAGCTCTGAAATAATGTATACCTAATCACATGCGAAATGCGCATTCATGAAAAACATATGTGTGTGAATTATTTTAATTATACTGTGGGTGTGACGTCCGAGAAACACATACTTGTTGAACATTAATGTTTTTGAATGTAATAGTAATTCCTTCCTAGCATTTAAAACAAAACAAAAAAACATTGTTCATTTAATCTTTAGTGTTGTGAAACCTTTGGAAAGTCTGAATTTCACACACTTCATTTCATTTTTTGTTGATATAGTTTTTCTACATTACATTACTTCATTTGAATCATTGTAAATATTAAAAACAAGTATATAAATACTCTTTACATGGCAATCAGCCTGCAAGATAGTAGAGAGTAACCTAATAGAATTGTATTATTTAGCCTATTATTATAATAATTATTATTAAACATTGTTATTATTATTTATCTAATTATTATTAGAGAAAAATAAGCCAATAATACATATGCCAGCATCTTGCAAATCAAGTTTCAGTTTATTTATAAAGCACTATTCCAACAATATCAAAATAAATATTTACTTCTGTTAAAGGGGTCATCCGGTGCCACATGCACTTTTACAAGCTGTTTGAACTGAAATGTGTGTTAGGAGAGTGTGTACACCCTACAATGATAAAGAGAAGTAGTTTTCTTTTAATTTAATAAGAATAAGTTGCTCCTTCTGAAATCAAGCCATTCTCAAATGCATGTTGGTGTGGCGTCACACTGACAGAGGCCACTCCCCCAATAGTTGATTGACAGCAGCGTGTCAAAGCGAAGTTTACTCGTATGAGCACAGGTGCGTTTAGAACGCAGTAACATAAGATGTTTAAACTAACGTGCTGTGTAGTCGAACAATGCAATGTATCTCTCTGAGCAAACAGCACTGCATGAAAACATCAACAAAAACACTGACCGCGTATTATCCCCTTCCCGTGTTTAAAAACACAACACCGAAAAGTTTAGCCATTTAGAGATCATTTCTGGTTAATGATGTCACAATTTATCGGTCATTTATATTTACATTTACGTTTTAATCATTTAAAAGTCACTTTTATTCAAAGCGACTTACAAATAAAACCAATCAAAACCAACAAAAGAGCAAGTACTATGACAAGTCTCAGTTAGACTAATACAATATACTTAGCAAGGTTCTTTATTTTCTATGTTTGTTTTAGAAAATGTTACGTATTCTGTGTGTTTTGTTCTGGGTTTTTCCCCATGTGTCCGTCTTTGCCCATATTTGGTGTTCCTGTCCTCATTTTTAAGTTATTAGGTAATTAGTCTCTAGTTGTGTTCCCCAGGTGTTTTCAGTTCTCCCATTATTAAATTATCGTTTCTATGCTCCGCGAATCCAGCGTTCTCATTTCCAGCATGACTTGTAACAGAAAACAAGAAAAAATTTATCTAGTGTCAGTTTTTAAAGAAAAACTAACAGTAAGAAGAAAATTTGCAGCTGGTAGCAGGTCATTTAAAAAAAAAAAAAAGAAAAGAAAACAGATAAAATAGTACTAGAGTTAAAGGGTTAGTTTACCCAAAAAGGAAAATTCTGTTATTACGCGTTTCCAAACTTCAGAGCACAAATTAAGATATTTTTGATGAAATCAGAGAGCTATCCGACCCTCTAAAGATAGCAATACGATTGAAATTATTCAGATCCAGAAATGTAGTAAAAACACTGGTAAATCAGTCTTTTGCCGCACTACGAGATTACTTTTTTTTTCTCAAAGAAAACAAAAACAGCATAATTTAACTCTATCATGACTTACGTCTTCCACCATTTTAGAGAGTATCACAATGCAACGCGTACGCAAGCTTTAACGTATTTGATGTAATCAGCCTTGTTTACATCCGGGTGAAAGTATGCGCGTACACTTACTTTGTGATATGCAAAGAGTTATTCACGGGAGAAGAATGAGTTTAATTATGTTATTTTTGTTTTACTCTCTGATATCATCAAAAATGTCTGGCATGTTCTGAAGATGAACAAAGGTCTTACAGGTTTAAAATGACAAAATGTAACAAACCCAACGTAAGTAATCAATGACAGAATTTTCATTTTTGGGTGAACTAACCCTTTAAAGGGTCAAATCAACATGGAAGAGATGTGTTTTAGCTTTTTCTTGAAGATGGCTTAGAATTCAGCTGCTCAGATTGAGTTGGGCAGATCATTCCACCAGGTTGGAATGATTGTTAAAAAAGTCTGTGAAAGTGATTTGAAACCATTGCACATGGGGACCACTGCCTTTGTGAGCAGCACATTTTTGTATTTACCCGTAAAGTTGTGTTTCTGCGATTTTAAGACAGACTTAACACTGGGTTTTCAAAATTATGTGAACAATTTAAAGTTTGCAGCATTTTTAAAATACATCCAAGAGTTTTACACGCCTATCTGTTATTGTGGGGACATTTCCACAGCCTTAAATATGACATGGCACAAAAACGAAATGTGAGTGGTTGTCATTCTTATGGCCTCTTGAGCAGGCCATGGCCGTTTTAAGGCGAACAAGGTTCCCATTCTGAACCTGGCTACACAAGACTATTTAATAGGCTAGTTGTTGATTGAATGGTGGCGGATTTTAACGCAAGTTTGCAGTCAATTATACAAAAGGGGCAGATTTTAAGCAGGCAAATTATTATCCCGCATACAGTATGTCATTGGAAAGAAGTCTGTTGTGAAAACTTTTACCCCCCAAAGCATTGCCTGGGTTCACACTCACTTGATTCTTTCAATCCTTGATGCATTAGTGTTCATCTCATATCATCACAATATGCATTATGCATATATTATGTATGCATATATTCTGTTTTTTAATTGAGCTGATGTTATGCGCAGCAAAGCAGCTGTGCATTTAGAAAATAGATTAATTGCAAACGTTACGTTTTAGGTGCATTTACACTTAAAATGCTTTATTATATGACCCCAAAGCAGATAATCTCATGTCTGGTTTTAAATATGAGACTCTTAAATTGATAATTTATCCCAGTAAACTGAGCCAAGAAAGGCAGCTGGCAATAATGGTTTCTCAATACACTGTAGAGTGCAGCTTTTGGTGGATAGCGCATGTGTTGTTGGTATGTACCCTCCATCCACAGATAATCTGGAGAAAGCGTGCATTCTTCCAGATTGACTCACACTCATTTGGGACATGTGAACGATGTGCTACAGTCTGCAGACAAACTACAAGCTTTGTTTATCATTTTTAATGGTTTCCGTTAACTCTATTTACGGGTCAGAGACAAGGATATCCGAGTTGATGAAAGGAAAAATCTTGTAAAACTCAGTATGTGCTGGCTCATGAAAGTTCATGAAAGTTTTGTAGTCTATTCATGTTGGTTCTATACTTTTTTTTTTTTTTTTTGCAGAAATGTCCAATTTTAATAATAGGTTTTATTTTAAGCATCGTCCTCATGCAACACAAGCAGAACAAATTAGAAATTTGCTGATTAACATAATAAGTTACTCTAAAAATTTCAAGTGGTGTAACCAAGTTATAAATAGTATTTTCCTTGTACTGTACCTTGACTGACTGTCATAATATGTTTGTTTTTAGGTAAATACTTGTTTACAATTATTTTCTAACAGCTATTTCAAAAATATTTAAAAGTTGTCTTGTCTTCCATTATGTTGGTTACACCACACTGACTTTATTATACAAGTACAATATTATATTTTAAAACAAAAATGCCTTACCTTTGTAAGTCACAAAAAAATTGTGTGTGTATTATTATTATTAATAATAATATGATAATCGTACGTTTATTGTTTAAACATCTGTGCATTGCTGCAGAACCTGATTTTGTTGAGTGCGATATCTTCCTGGATCAGCATCCATGTTGACCCTGGAACAACGTTAGAATTGAAGAACCTGTTTATAGTTTTTGTGAAATTTAGGCTTACAATCAGTGTATGGTGCTTGTACATCAGTGTCGTTCATCTATCATTTCCTCTGATTTCAGGGATTACTCATGGGTAAGCTCATATTTAGGCGTAGACAAAAATTTGGATTAAAATATCGTTCCTGGTTCAACAAAATATGTTGACCTAGAAACACATCTAACTCAGCAAAATCAGGATGTACTGCATTGCTAGGTATGAAATGCTAATGTAGCAAATTACATCAATGTACGTCATTAAATGTCGCAAACCCTTTGTGCTCAGGGTTGTTAATGTAATATGGTCTCTAGAGGCTTTAAAATGTTTGCCACTGTTTATGAATGCAGAAACCATCAGACCATCAGTATTCCGCTGTTTGCATTATGCAACATTTCCATGACATCAGTTTAAAAGATCATGATATCGTAGCCAACGTTTATGAGGTCAGCAAATCCAGTTGGAGCCTTGGACCAGGCAGCATCCCACATCTGTGCGATTGTTTGGTGGTTTCCAGGCAACAGCGGGCCGTTGTTCCCACAGAGGTCCATTGAACCAGCGTAATGACTTATTTAATAGATACGTTTTCCATCATAAGCAATTTAAAGTGCACGAATAAAAGATAGAGTCCCTCTGAAGCAACCATGTGTCAAGTGCCAGAATTCCTAAAGAACTGAATGAGATCTCATTAATTCTCAGTTCACTGGTAACTCCCACCTGTAATTGAATGTGTATCCCTTGTTTTTACAGCCTAGAACTTTGACCATTAAGATTCCACTGCCTTAAAGGGATAGTTCACCCAAAAATGCATCTTTGAAGAATCTATTTTATGTGACTTGTTAAGACAAATCCAATCAGAGGTAATAATAAAAATTTTCCAGACCCCTCCAGGATTTTGAATTGGCTTTAATGGGTGATAGCCAGCACACTTGATGTGAAGACGTGAAATTACATGCACACATTCATAATAAAACATTCTCATTTTTGATGAACTATCCCTTTAAGTAAGATCAGGAATGCTAATAATATATGTATATGTTAACAGCTGTAACAGAGCAGGATTATAAACCACAATATTTGTCCGAACCCTAATGGACAGAACCCTAGCGTGGGCGAAAGTTCGGCCCTCGGCTCGTTCATTGTCTTCCCCCCAAAAAAGCTTGAAAGGACAGCAGCCAAATTTGAGCGCCCAAAAAATGCAATGAGAGAGGATGCTGGACGAA
>JAUYWG010000006.1:554973-587188 GCA_034779775.1 Enteromius afrohamiltoni
AACTACTTCAGTTGTGTGTAATGAATCTAAAATATATGAAAGTCTAATGTTTATCAGTACATTACAGAAAATAATGATCTTTATCACAATATGCTAATTATTTGAAAAGGACCTGTACATATCAATTTAAAAAAAAAAGTTTTCAAAATTGAATCCAAGAAAATAGAATTTTGTGGTCCAAGATCACATATTATTTATCAAAAAATACAGTAATGTTGTGATATATTCTTAAAAGATAAAATAACTGTTTTGTGTTTTAATATATTTTAAATTGCAATTTATTATGATTATTTAGTTCTTTATGTAATATGTAATTTATTGTAATGCAAATCTGAATTTTCAGCATCATTACTCCAGTCTCCAAATCACTCTTAATATGCTGATTTGCTGTACGAGAAACATTTTTTATCATTATCAATGTTAGTAAAGTTGTGCTGCTTAATATCTTTGTGGAAAATATGATCCTTTTTTTTTCTTTGACTAACACAACTGTCTTTACTCTTGCTTTTGATACATCTTTGCTGAATAAAACATTTATTTCTTTTTTTTTTTCCTAAGTTTTTTTTTCCTTGCATTATGAAGCCCTGGTCCAAAGCTGAGCCAAATTGCATCAACAGAATTACTAACAAATATACAGATACAAATATAAAGAGTGTGAAACATAGAGCCCATAATATACCCCAGAATTGTTAATCCTGGGATAAAAATGGGATAAAAAAAGAAAACACTTTGAGAAGCTCATCATTGAGCAGTTGTCCTGGAATGGCTTTTCATATACAAAAAATGTTCAAAAGCTGTCAATGAAAAGTACCTGCACTGTTTATACCTAGAAGGTATGTATTAGCATCTTAAAGGCATTGCCCCAGTGTATAGTGATCATTATCAGTTCAGCTGCGCTTAGTGAATTCTTAAAACACAGATTTTAAGTGCTTCGCTGCTCCCTCTGCCATCTTCTCACGCACAAAGACAGAGAAACCTGGCTGACATTTCTGACTCGCCCTCACTCCACACTAGTCCATCTTGGCCAGTTCAACTCAGAGCGCTGAATAAATCTTGTGCTGCTGTATGGAGAGATTTATAGGAGGGCAGGAGAACCGAACTCCCACTGGCCTGCTCTTATAGGGGGGCAGCAGCTGTAAAAACAGTCTGATGCGCTTCGTTGTTCCAGTGCTTATCACCAAGTCCACCGCTCGGTTGCATCAGACTGGGTTCTCATCTCCATGGAGAGCTGCTAGGCTGCTGGCGTGTGCAGCCCAGTATGCTCCCACAGTGGACCCAGAGGGGATTTAAGGTTCCTTCCTTTAAATGAACATCTTTTGTTGGCAGAGTTTGGATACAATAGACTTGGCCTCTTGATCCCAAGGAAATAAATTTCTTCCCAGAATGACTCTGTTACAGTGTGAGGAGCAAATGAGACATTACCATAACAACAGATGTGAGGAACATTGATATTTTATGGCTCCAACAGGATTTTATTGTTGATACAAAACAAGTTCCATAAATGCATCCCCTAATTTAATGTTACTGCAATAAACTTTAAATAATGCAGAGAGAAATTAGAGTTGAGGGCTCAGCGTTGTTATTTCTCATGCATACTACAGGCAAATACATAAATGTTATAATATTATTTTATTTCATAATATTGCAATTATATTTTTGCAGATTATGCATTTTGCATTTTTTGTGTGTATTTTGATTATTTTAATGCATTATTTTGTTAATCTTATAACAGTATTTTATATTTGAAAATATGAATAATGTAATACAGTAAACCTTTTTCTTATAATATAATATGATATAATATAATTTTATAGTTGATGCAAAACAAGATCTATAAATAGTTCCATAAATGTACTTACTAATTTACTAATTTAGAATAATTTGTGATAAAGGCTTTTGATGCATGTAGCTTATTTATAATAATAATAATGTAATAAAATATTAATTAATAAAACATAAAAATCAATAAATAATATTTAATGCATTACCATTTTATTAATTAATTTATTAATGTATTTACTAATATTTATTTCACTTTACTGTATTTTTTAATAAAACAATAATCTACAAAACACTATATTTTATGTTACTTTAATTTAATAATCTTTTCGACAGGACTACAGACTATTTTGCCTAAAATAATTAATATTTAATAAATTATAATGTGAAATATATGCGTCATAAGAATATAATAAATTTAATATGACATCATAGAATTATATAATACAGTTCAAAAAAAGTTCCAAAAAACAAAAGAAAGATTTTTGAAGTATTTATTTGGTTTATTTTGTACATGCAAAATACTGCAGAAAGCCAAACTATTCAGTCCTTTCAAAAACATGATTCGTTAAGTATGTCTTAACATATACATTAAGTATATGCTTGTGTATTTAAGTATATGTATTTGCCACTAATGTAAAAACTGACACAGTCACCTGTATGTGTGTGTGTGTGTGTGTTTGAGGAGCACACAGTGGTGTTCTGCTGCATAACAAGACATTCACAGCTCACGTGTATGATCTTTGGGACTTTAGAAGAACACAACAGCAATAAACATCCTGAGTCACTTGGGAGGCCTCTTCACTGTTTGGAGGGCCACAGGAAAGCATGAGCAACTCCATTAAGGTCTCAATATTATCATCAAGCCTTCTTTGGTTGCAGCCCTCACACGAGAAGATGTTATCACATCTCCATTGCTGCCGTAACATCTGTCTGCTCGTGATGGTGCAACAATCCAAACTATGTAATAGAAAAACAGAGCAGCTTCCTCCTTTTCCTTCATGCAAAGAGGCCTGTGTGACCTAAAAGCTCCATTAAAAAACGACTGTCATTTGAAATGGAATTAATTGCTAGCCTCCATAATAAATGTCTCTCTTTCGCTCGAACAATGCTGAATTGCGCCAGAGTGTGTGAGTGTATTTTGTTTTTGTTAGCTCACGAACATCTGTTCGGTCACACACAGCAGTAGAGGCACATAGTTTTCACACTGTTTGTTGTGCAAGATGCCGTGACACCAGATGTGCTAAATCATGTGACTTACGAAGCACATGAGAACGCACATTTTAAAAAGCTAAGGATTGGAGCAGATTTATATTTATAGGACATGTATTTTGTGGAATCTTAAAAACACGGATGCAAAGATAGTACCTTTCTGTACTTGAAGCCTCTTGGAAAAATTGGTGAACGTATTAAATATTTGTAATGATACTTTCATGCTTAGACCACCTCAAAATTTAAAGCAACAAAGAAAGTCTTGAGTCTGCCACCTAGTGGTACAGCAATCCTAATATCTATTAGTGATAGTGAAACAAGCATGAGGACACCCAACCTCATCATCACAAAAGAAGATAAATAGAATCAAGTAATCCATATTAAATTATGTTCCTGTTGTTTAAGCATTAGAGCATGGTGCTAGAAACGCCAAGGTCATGGGTTCATTTCCTGTGGAATGCATGAACTAATGAAAATGTATGTATTAAATATAATTTAAGTCTCTTTAGATAAAATTATGTGCCTAATGTTATTTTAATTAAATATATAATTTGTCAATTATTACGTACATTACAAATGAATGAATTCATTCATTTAATTGTGTTTCATTTGTAAGGTAATAATTGACATTATAATACATTACAATAAATGTTTTAATTAACAATATATATATATATATATATATATATATATATATGGATGAAAATAAACAGCTATACAGTATGTTACACTTGTGCTCCAGGACTCCAGTACAGTAATTATTTTATTTGTATTATTTTTTTTTTACCTTTATGCTATTGTCAGGCACTTTTATAATAAAGCAACATAAGCAATTTGTCACAAAATACTTATAGTATACAATACTATGTTTATTAAAAAGTTACATTAGGAAACAATACAGAGAAGAGGAAAATAAAAAGGATTTGTGTGAGTGTGTGTGTGTGTGTGTGTACAATAAGTTTTTTTGTCATGCAGTCGGCCAGAAGTCATTAATTCATCATTAGCCTCATTTTATAGAACATTTTATTCATAAAACATGGTAAAAATGTTTTGTTTTCCTGGCTGTTGAGAGTATTTTCTAATTTACAGAGTGATAAAAGCCCAAAATCCCCTCTGTAAAACACACTGACTCAAATATGTCAGCAAAAAAAAGTGTCAACCAATTTTTTTTAGCCTAACTGTCTTGGTTCTCTTGTTATGTTTGCCTTAAATTATGCAGGGTAAAGTGTAACCAGTTGATATTTATACTGTTACATAGTGTTTTACATGCATACATTTATACATACTGTATGGGTGTGTGTGTGACCGTGACATCAAGGTATATTCCTCAAACAAACATGCTTCTCGGGAAGCAGATGCACATTCTCCTGGACATCTCTTTAGCACTAACTGCTATTGCTGTCTTTTACTACTACTGTTTCCGCTCACAGTGGCAGCGATGCAATGGTTTGTGGGTCTCTCAAAACATGACACAATCCACTGTGGGCATTTCTAAGCAGCCCGTAAAATGCTGCAGCCTCCAAAACAGCATGCTCAATTTAGCCTATGCCACCCCCTGTGTAGATAAACAACTCTCTAAAAAGACAGTACCCTCTTGAACTCAACTTCTCCACACTTGAAAAATTTTAAGAACAAATCAAAAGATCCTAAACCGATCACCAAACATCATGTTTCTATAGCCAGTAGCAGTGAAACAGATTCTTTCCTTGTGATTCAGCATGATGAATCATATCTGTAATTAACTGATTTGGTGTATCCAGCTTGTTGGTTGTTTATTTTCTCCCCTTTTTTACATTCCCCCGCTGTGTTGGTAATGACTGATTTAGAATCTCAGAGGAATGTGTTTCAACAGATGTGTTTCTCACCACAATCAGCGCAGTGTACCGCTTATTAAAGCCAGCTGTGGATGGAGGTGTGTGTCAGCAAAGCATCCTTAGATGGAGCTATATTTAAACACTGTAGTCAAAAGGCTGAAAGAACATTCATGATGGGGTTTTCTAATGGTTACTGTAACTACACTATTACATTTTTTCTTTACTGTCTACACAATCTTCTATCTGTGTGTGTGTGTGTGTGTGTGTGTGTGTGCACATATGCATACACACACACAAACTATGAAATGCTAGTGCATTTTGCGTCCAAAATAATAAAGTTATACGTCATTTATAGATAATAACATGTGAGATTTCAATGTTGTTTTGTTTTACATTTCAGAAATCTGCTCACCCTAGTTTAAATATTGTAACGTTTTTGAACTTCACTCCACCATAATAGTACCGTGAACTGCTACACCATATAGTTTAGATATTTCCATGGAATCCCAAACAATTTGTCTGTGTTTTTCTCAAACCCACCATCTCTCATATTTATAACAATAACTGCACCAACAGCAGATTTATGATTCTGAAGCAATTTAATAAGCCATTTTTGCTTTGCATGCACAAATCTGAAAGTTTGGTGCATTGTGGCAGCCTTGAAAACCATCCACACCAGCAATGCTTCACTCTGTATGCAATAGACGTATTGCATTTCGACGTTTTCACCACTCTTGTAAATCCAACCCTTAAGGGGATGCCACTCAAAACGGTTGAGGTGGACAATAATTGCCAGTGTGGAAGCCGAGCGATACTAATCATTGGGTGTAATCCTACATGTGTTAAACCACACTCAACTGGCACGTTTGTATGAGACAAACCCCTTTGTATGCGATTATATTCCTGTTTTCCCCCTAACACCACAGTGTAAACTGTAAAACCTCTAGTGAGCACTTGAGCTTGACCACTGAAAATGGTCACATTACATGCAATTTTAACTAAGACCAGTCTTACTGTAGTGGCTAATTTGAACACTCGGTATGTTTTCTGCTTCATGGAATGTTGCTGGAGCCGGGCTGGAGTGATTTGCTTCCGCAGTGACCGTCCAGTCAGGCCGAATGGGTGTTTTGCAGGATTTTGTGGTAGAAAAATTTGCTTCTGCGTGGGATAGTGATTTAGCCTGACTTTTCCACTCATTCCCTCTGGCATTGAAATCTCTCATCACAAGCTTCCTTTAAGCACCGGAACAGCAGTTATAGCATGGAAAGCCAGACATGCAGCGCTAGACCTGGAGCCCTGTGTTTGTCTTCCTCCTTCACGGAGAGTGAATTACATGGCTTGTCTTGTCTTGTGGCTTGGTTTAGATTCTTAAACTGCCTTGTTACTAAAACATGTGTGGGGTCATCTGAAATTAGTTTTATTTTTTTCCTCAAATTACATTTTATTTTTTCCCATATTGCTTTTAGATTTTTACATTTTAATAAAGTCTATAATCAAAAGTTCATAAAACTTTAAAGGGTTACTCCACCCCAAAATTATTATTTTTTTCATTAACCACATACCCCGACGTTGTTCCAAATCAGTAAAAGCTTTGCTCATCATTGAAACACAATTTTTTGGTTTGAAAAAAAGGCATCGGGATGCGATGGCTTCACTTTTCAAATGAAACCTTAAAGGAGTCATACAAAGCCTTTTTTCGACAAACTAATATGATTCTTTAGGATCTTAATGGAAAGATTGTAATATAGTTTGTTTTAAAATTTACAAAAAGATAGTGTAAAAAAACACTCATTTTACCCTTTCAGAAACAGCTCTTTAGAAATCACTCTGTTCTGTGGTACTTCCCCTTTAAATCTTCACGAGCTCCGATGACCCCACCCCTCTTTTCCGAGGCACTCTCAGAGGTTGAAAGTTGCTAATGAGCACATTATTATGAAAGACGATTTGCAAAGATTCATTAAAAGACATTATACTCACTACTTCTGTTGGTGAGGCTGGATCATGAATGATTTGCGAGAACATAAACGCATTACGGTTCAGAAGAGTGGCCTCTCACACCGACATGAATTTGAGAATGATTCGATTTCAGAAGGGACAACTTATTTTTATTAAATTAAAAGAAAACTACCTGTGGATCTTTATCATTGTATTGTGGTAGTGTACACTACCAACACACATTTCAGTCCAAACAGCTTGAAAAAGTGCATGTAGCACCGGATTACCCCTTTAAAGGTTTGGAACAGGGAGAAGTGATTAATAACAAAATTTGTATTTTTGGGTGGAGTAACCTTTTAACGATGCGTTCATTAATGAAACTAATAAAATTAATTTCGAAACTCTGTTTATGTTTTGTGTATTTGTATTTAATTAATCTTTTAAAATGTAATCAATTGCAAATGTGAAAATTAATTTAATCTTTTGCTAACAAGGTGTGTCTAATGGGCGGATGTTGGGTAAAAAAGGTGTAAAGTGAACCAGACATGGTGCCGTCTTTCTGTGGGACACTAAGCAGAGGTCTACTTCATGTTGGCATGAATGTTGGGAAAGTGGATTAGTTCAGGGGAATTTGGGGTTTTTTTGCAGCACAATGAGACAGATGTTTATGGTGCGGAAGTCAATGACAGAATGAGCTGGTGCTGGAATGATATAAATACTGTCTGGATTTATTTAACCGTGAAGCATTGCATGCAGTTTTCTGCCAGCCCTTCTTGAACCCAACATTATTCATGTGAGATAGGACTTACCACATAATTTATATGAGTAAATGTCCATATTGTTGATGAAGCTTTATGATGAATATAATAACTGCTTATGAATATAATATGCCTGATTGCCTGTGCAGAACTGACTTACTACTTCAAGGTAATTTGGTTTCTGTTGTTGATTTTCACCGTCATTACTTTCATGTGACATTCTTCAATGTCACATGATCCTTCAGAAATTATTCTAATATGCTGCTTAGTTAGTGGTTTGTTTGAATAATTATTTTTTTTAAATGTTTTTATGGGTAAATAAACCTTATGACATGCCTTACAAGATGTATATTTCTCTTTCAGATCCTCATATCAAAGTTAGCGGTAAGAGAGACAATGTGAAGGAAGCCAAGGAGAAGATCATGTCTGTCCTGGACACAAAGGTAAGCATGTCAAGTCATATTGGGTGACTGTTATTTGATACATCACTGTGCAATTTCAAAAATGCCTCATTGGTCTTCCCCTGTCATTTTTGGTTGTTGTAGTAGCTGGATGCGTTTGGTTTTACGACAGGCGTGACATATGAAGCAATGGAATTTGAAGATCCTGAAAGCTTGACATCAGGATCTCCTCCTATATTTATAAGGAGTGAATTATGTCTTAAATCTAATTGAGCAGAAGGAAAACATATTATAGCATTGGATGAGCCATTGGTTGGTCAGGGGCTGACATCTGTGTGTTCTGCTTTCAAAAAACATATCCATTGTTCTGGTAATTTATGCCAGACATAATGCAGGACACTCAGCAATACCAGCTGAAGAGTTTGCAGTAACATCACTGTAGCTTATGAGGTAACTTCCCTCAAACGTTTGATGTGAATTGGGAAATTGTGTGTATTGACATCTCTCTGTAGACTTGATGTAATGGAAATCTGACTTGGTTCTTGCTTATACTTCTAATTCGGTCTGACACAACCAGCCCGGGCTCCAGATAGGAGACGCAGAGTGGGCCTAGTGATATTCCAGGTGGGCCGGCTAATGAAGGTGGGGGCTATAGTCAGTACAGCCGCTCACTAAACATAGAGTACACAAAAAAGTAAAAAAAAAATATTATGATGAATGCAGTGCAGTAAAAGCACATCGGCCGCAGTGCACGTGCTCGCTCTCACCTATACTGCGGCTGAATACCAATAATTATAATTCATGGACGATTAGGTTCTATCGGGGAAAAGACATCAGCACAACCTGGCGCAGAGAAAGGAAAAATAAAAAAGCCCAAGATGAAGCCGATGCTTCAATTTCAAGTAATATGTTTTTAATCCTATAAACATTTTTGACTGCCGTTAAATGTGTAGACTAATGTGTTTTAGGGCACCCATTTTGCCAGCAGCGGCCCTGGGTATAGTGGATTTACTTTTAATTAAAGTCCCCCTTTTTTAACCAAAAATATGAAAACCTGTTATAAACATTAGTCTTGCATTTAAAAATCACCCAAATAATATTTGCACATTTTCACTTCTACTACTTTACAGAGTAAGGGTCAAATTAATATTAGCCACAATAAATGGGCAACATTTTCAATAAATAATTCTGAGTGCAAAAATTTGCTTCTTTTCATTTCATAATGTTCTGATTATTGTTTGCTGTTTTTATTTTTCCACTTGCGTGGCTCCCGTGACATATTCTCACGCGTAAAGTGCCGGCACCTTATGAAAGAGTGCTCACTTTGGCTAACGTCTTCATTCAAAGTTATAGTTGAAGAGGCAGTATCTATGACACTCTCAGAACAAAGCTTGCATGGGCGCGGGCGCAATCAAGATGCTTTCCCCCTGCACAGCCGGGGACGGATTGTGGGCTGTGTGTGCCCCTGGTAAAAATGTTCATAAAGCGTTCGCACAACGTTCTTGTGTGCCCCTGGGCAAAAAATTAGCGCAAAAATACCTACCCCTACAGCTGAGGGGCCCTTGCTCCATTCTTCCATCAGGGGCCTTTGTGGGCAGAGGATCAAAGAGTGTAGGCCCGGTGTGATAATCAAGCAAAGATTCATTGTTCATGGGTGTCGCAAATTGTGGAGGGCCCCACTGGCCCCGTCCGTAATCCATCCCTGTAAACAGCACTGTACATTTGATCGCCAAGGTGAAAGTGAACAGCGATTTAACTAATGCCTGTGATGGCAAATGTTAAAAACAGTTGTGTTGCTTAATGTTTTTGTTTTTTGGAACATTGTTTAATCAGATACATACTGTATATTCTGGCATGTTTGGTGCTTCTAATATATATGAGAATGTTGCCGGACAAGACATGCATAGAAATTATTGTACTGCAGTTAATACAGTACAACCCTTTTGTTTCCTCAGAGTAATCGCGTAACTCTTAAGATGGACGTGTCACATACCGAGCATTCACATGTCATCGGCAAAGGTGGAAACAATATCAAGAAGGTAATGGAGGACACGGGCTGTCACATCCACTTCCCCGACTCCAACCGCAACAACCAGGCTGAGAAGAGCAACCAGGTGAGATTCGGACTTAAGTAAACAAATCCAAATCTCTTTTCACACAACAATCAAAAGACAAAAATAAGAAGCTGACTAAATTTGTGCTTAATGGAAAACGACTATTTTTTTATATAATGATTATGCACAAATGTTCATTATCACAGTGGATATGTACATTACGTTACTTTTGTTGCGTAATTGTTATTCAGCAATCTGTAATACAGTTTGTTTTTTTGTTTTTTTTCATAAGACAATTGCATAAATATTACTTCAATATGATGAGTTTAAATAAATTGGTTGGTACTAGAAGAAGTCTCTTATGCTGCATTTATTTGATTTATTAAACAGTACTATTGTGTAATATTATTACAGTTTAAATTTTGTAATGTACTGTATTGTAAAATGTAATTTATTCTTCTGATGGCAAAGCTGAAATTAGCAACATTACTTCAGTTTTCAGTGTCACACGATCCTTTCGATGATTTGATGCATAGAAACATTTCTTATTATTATCAGTGCTTGAAACAGTAGTGCTGAAAATATTTTTGTCAGTATTGTTTATTTGCAACATTATATAAGTCCTTCTTTTTAATTGAGTTAATAATGTTAATAGAGTATAATAATGTAGTAATAATACAATTTATACTTAGAAATTCTATGTATATTTATTTTGGGATGAAACATGACCTGAAAATGTTCTTGACAAATTTCCGGAAATATTCACCCAAAAGATGAATATGTCCATCTCGGTTCTGAAGTTGTTTTGATTTCAAAAATGAGTTTATTTATCGCTGAGCTGCTGATATGCATATAGTCTGCAGCCTAAGGGAGGATAAAGACTGAACCATAATTGGATGTGAGACATGTTTCCAGACTCGATGAAGTGGGGAATGTGGAAATTGAGCAATGTCATGGCACTCCCTCAGTGTGGGCTCATGTGTTGGGTTCAGAGTGGCTGGTACTTGCTGACAGGTGAATAAGAGCCAGCCAGGGCAGAATGAAGAAATCTCACCTCCTTGTGGTGCTCGTGTGATAAAATTTGGCAGACGGGTATTTTTCATTCTTAAGGGATTAGTTCACGCAAAAATGAAAATCATTTACTCAGCCTCATGTTCAAAACACATAGGCCTAACTTAACTTGTGGAAAACAATTAACATTTTAATTGTTCTCTCTGAGCATACATGTGACTTTCTTCTTCCTTTTCTACAGGTGTCCATAGCTGGCCAGCCAGGAGGAGTGGAGGCCGCCAGAGCCCGTATTCGGGTAAATAAACATTCATAATATGATTACAAACTTCTGTGTTATTCTGCGATAAAGGCAGGAAGTAGAAGACGGAGGCTGTTATTTATCTTGAGGAAGTTGACAGGTACAGGGGGTGTTAACATAAATTATTTTTTGAATGAGATAATCACATTCCTCAGCATCCCAGCGGTCATCCTGGCAACACAACAAGCAGTATTCATCTTTCTCAATGTTTTTAGTTGTGAACTTGGTGCTTGAATCAGAAGCGGTGCCCTCTGTTGGTGTATAAAAGCATTACAGCCACTTCTATCCATTTCATAAAACTATCCTTTTACAAAGCTTTACAGGCAAGCACCTTTTAATAGGATAAAACATGAGGAATAAGAAGGATGTAAGAAGCTTTTGACACTCAAGGTTTAGAGTTTTACTTATAAGACCAGCTTTAATAATGGCTTGATGCGGAACACATGGTGCCAGTTGAAGCTGGTTTGAAACTGCGGTTCGAGTGATATCTTGACTGTTTGGCAGGGTGTTGCCTGTGCGCTCCTGCTCCGTCCAGACTCTCTGCTCGGATTTCACCAGTGCCTGGGCTCCACACACGTGCTTCCTCCTCAGAGAGAACCAAGAAAAACAAGCCAAAGCATTCAAGCTCAGCGGGCTTCCTTAGTGTTTGCATAAAGACCGAGCCCCAATTAACTCGAGGACATTCTTCACCAGAATCTACCATAAGCCTTCACTATTGTTTCACAAAGCAATTTGTATAAAATGAGTACCTTTGAAAAACCAGGCTGCTCCATTTTTCATGTCCAAAACATATAAAGTTCTGTGGGTGAAATGTACATTTGAGGGAAGGATGTTAGTGGGGCAGCCTCATTCTTTCTCTTCCTCGTTCGCGTGACCAGAACTGCTGGGAATTCTTCCTTTGACCACCTAATCATCTGCACTTCTTCCTCTTTTTTTCTCTTCAAATGATCTTCACCCACAGTCGTTTTGATGCTTTATTGTGCCGTTACACCCATGTGAATGGTATAGCATGAGCATAATTCTCACACTTAACCTCAAGTCAAGTTTAAAGTCTCTTTTTGTTGCGGTAAAGTTAGAATTAAATTTTAAATATTTTATGAAACCTGAGAGGTTTCTGTCCCTCCATTAAAAGTCCGGGTAACCAAAAGTTAAAAGGCTATAAAAGAGGCGTAAAATGTTTGTTAAAAAAATTATTTAACTAGTCTAAAAATGTGAACATTAATATAAATTATAAAAGTTTATTTATAAATATTTATAAATTATTTTAGTTAATAAAGTTTAGTTTATAAGTTTAGTTAATAAAATGTAGTCTTTCCCTTTTATTTGAATATCATAAATTAAAATAAATACATTTATTAAAATTTAGCTTTTTTCTTCAGAGTAAAAAATCTAATAATATTCCAAACTTAAAGTTTCTTCTGCTGAATGAAGATATTTCAAAATATTTTAAAATAAATTACAATAATTTGAAGAAAATGGGTAAAGGATTTGTGCTGTCAGGACACTACTTATGGCCCCGAATGGAATGATGCACAGAGCATCCTCCTCGCTCTTTGGATGCATGTTGTCTGTGAAAACAGAAAGCAGATACAGAAGTTATTGATTCTACAGAAGGTCAGAGGAAAGCTCAGACCTCTTGTTTGTAAAAGATCAGAACACAGAGCCCCCCTCCAAATTCCTTATTAACAATAAGTAAAACAAAACACAGGAGGTTTTTGTTTGGAAAGCTTTGCTCATAGCCGATCCATAAGCCTTTGGTTTAAAAATAACCATGGTTATGGTTTTAATAGCTCAAGAATGAGGAGAACCATTAACAAAGATGAATGATTGGAATTCCAAAGCTCGCTTCATTACAGATACCCTGATCCCAGCTAAAGTTGAACCTAATAAACATCTCCTTGTCTAAAGGGAGAGTGACTGTCCTGACCACATCTAAAAGTGCAGAGAATGTCTTTCTTTTTGGCCCCTGGTGCAAAATATGGGGGAGAGCGGAGCCCCCACAGCATATGGGACTGATCAGAGCTGCATTTTTAAGGCTTGGCTATTCATTCTGTTTACCAATTCAGTTTGAGCACTTGATGACCCTAAATCACAGTAGAATTATGGGAAATATTTGCTTATTCTGCTTTGTTTCTGAAGACCTCATGGCTTGAATGTCAGCCAAATGCCCCACTAGCAGTAACTGTAATTTTGACCAGTATTCATTCACAGCAAACCATGTTGTTTACATTTAAAGCCAAGCACCCTGTCACCCTGTGCGCATTTAAAAACTTGAGTTTCTAGTTTCCCAATGTCAAAATCTTTATGCGCACAGCTAAATGTAGACTGTCTGCATCATTTAAAGTAGCTCTCTTTCTCAACTGTGGCTATAGTCCCAAAATGGCATTCTTGCTCGCAGCTAAGCATGAGTTGATTATTTGCTAATTATTTGATAATTTGCTGAAAATGTGTTTACCCTTTGGAAATCCTAGATTAATTTGTTTTTTCATTGGATCATATTTGGAGGAATGTGTAATTGCATTGTCACTTTCTCACCAGTGGATAATCTGCAGTGAATGGGTGCCGTCAGAGTTTAAGTATAAGTGGTTGTTCATTATACTTTAGATAAAAGACTTGTATAGCCAGAAGCAATAGTTAGAAATCTTGATGAATTTGTTCATGCAAACATGCAGCTTTTCGCTTTACAACATGTTGATTGATGGACTGAAGGTGGTGTGGATTATTGTGATGTCTTTATCAGCTTTTTTAGACTCTCATTCTGATGGCACCCATTCACTGCTTTCAGGATTTTACGCAATTCAATGAAATCAAGTGCAATTTTCTTTTCACAAGGAATATCTTGGGTGGATCCTTGTGTGGGAAACATGGATTTGAACGGTTTCCAGTTTAATATAGTAAAATCTTTTAAAAGCCCCAATTGTCAGGATATGGTGTACCCACAAGCAAGTGAAGACCAAGACTGTGACTTGAACGTGAACTTTAACAAACAGACTGGCAGGTTACACACATAAAAGGACACACAGGAAATCATATACGAAACCAAAGACATAGAACTAATGACATAGAACACAGACAGGGGTGTGACATCATCTCCCCCTCCTGGAAGGTCCATCAAAAACACACAGCGAGGGAGGGAAGGTGGGCTCCCTGGAGGCCGTACAGGGCCGAGTCATCAGGTGACTCCAGGACGGCAATGTACACTCGGGAGGCCATGACCAAATCCCCTCCCTACCCACCACTTCCATGATCATAACCATCGGTTTGGTATGGTCGATCATTTTGTCAGGGTAAAGGCGGCCGTACATGATGTGAGTGACACTGTTTACGGACGCAGTTGTACACGGCATGATTTTAAAACCTGCTGATTTCCGAGGCAATCAAATTGATGAAGTTCCGTGCCAAAAACATGCACTCTGAGGAAGAGATCCTTTTCTTTGTGGCAGCAATGGCTTGCGAAAAAACAAAAAAGAAACGAAAACGAAGGGCATGGCTAAGAGATTGGCTGAAGGGCAGAGAATCAAATCAATATTGACAGTTCCTTTTTTATGGATTATCGCTATTTATTATATTATTTTAAATGCTGCTCGATATATCATACAGCACTTGCTGTTCTTGCCAGAGTTCAGCTAGTTTGTCATCTTTCTCGACAGTCCAAATTCTCCGTGGCGCTGTCATGTTAATCTTTCTTCTGTGTATTTCTACTTAGCTTCTGATTGGTCATTTCCAGTTTGCTCAACAAATAGGCTCGTTCAACAGCACAGACGTCAACACAGACAGGGCGTGACACCAATAAAGAAAAGGCCATTTATGCCAAATTGGGTCTTTTGATTAATTACCCATAATCCTAATCTGTCAGCAGTAGAAATCACAAAATTGATATCAGTCTAAGGACTGTAATTCTGTATTAATAATTCAGATTGCATTACCTGATGGGTTTGTTGGTGTTCTTTCAGGAGTTACTTCCGCTGGTGTTGATGTTTGAGCTGCCAGTCATAGTACAGCTGAACCCTGACCCTAGTTCACCTGCTATCCAGCACATCTCCCAGACATACAACATCTCTGTGGCCTTCAAACAAAGGTCCAGACTCTATGGAGCAACAGGAGTAGTGCGGGGCTCACAGAATAATGCTGCAGCCGTGAAGGTGAGACACTCATACACTTACATGTGGGGCAAAATCACCAGCAGCACCTTTTCCCCCCACATAATACATCTCTTTCTGAATTTTCATGTTCTCAGCTAAATCGTTTAAATATTAAAGGTTCTATATGTAGGATTTGAGTGGTTGAACTAGGTATTGCCGGAGAAAAAACTGTAGCAATGTTCAGTTCAAAATCAGCACCCTTAACTTCTCTTTAAGTTCCAACTTCACAAACAACATATTTTCCTCCACTGCAGCTCTCAGATCTCATTTGCATTTGTGCATATTCAAATATGGCACTTAATGGGTTAGTCCTCCCAAAAATGAATAATCTGCATTCTTCTGTATTTTTGGCTGAACTATACCTAAATTAAGATACAAAGTCTGTTTTCTGGGAAATTGAACATAATTGTGTTTGTTTATTTTTAAACAAGAACAAATGTCTTTAAATTGGATTTGAAAATGTATTTCATTTGTTAGATTTTTTTATCATAAACACTTTTTAAACACACATTTTAATCAAGTAAATAAATCGTTGCATTAATTCCCCTTTCATTTTTATAGTGTAATTAAATAAACATCAGTGAAATGTTGAAGTATTTCTAATACAAATCATTGCGTGCAGCTCATTTACATTGAGAGAGCATATTGTCTTGGTCTTCAAAAGGGTTTCAAAAAGTATTAAATTTACCTTTGTGAAGCCTGCAGAAACTCAAAATGTTAAAGGAATATTCCCATGAGGTAATATGTTTGCAAAGCATTTCATCTCCTAAAGAGAACATCCTCATTAACTCCAGAGAAGATCACAGTAACTCCTCCAGCAGACACCTACACAGTCTTTGATCTCTGTCTGTGGTGTTTGCCGGTGGCGCTGAACTTTTCATGTTGGGCTAATGACTGCCGGCAACACGTTAGACAGAGCATCTAATGTGAGAGAAGCTTTCTGTTCTGCCCAAGGAGAATCTTCTTCCATCTTTGGTCTTGAGGAAGGGTCTAGGGCTACAGTTGTCCTGTGGGATGCTGGATATGCCTGGTATGTGTTAAGAGCTGGAGTGAGGTGTTTGGTGCCAAAACCGCCTACGAACAACCGCCTAGGAACCCCGAAAGAGCCCTTCTGCCTTTCCACTCTTCCCCCAGTTTTATGGCGCGCTGAAATAAAATCCCCATTCTAGGTCATTCCCAGGGTCGTATATGCCAGATGGGAAAAAAAAAAAACATAAAGAAATTCTTATTTACTAAAACACGTTCCATTAGTGTCAAAAGCACCAGTCCTATTGGCAGATCGTAACCAGGGTGGTTGTGATTGAGTTTGAAAAAGCTGTCTGTGAGGTATTCATGGTTTTTTCATGGGCAGAAATAATCTTTTCCCTTGAAGGTTATATTTTTCCCTTGAATTGATTTCATCTTTGTAATCATCTTTTTTTTTTTTTTTTTCTAACCTGTCAGCAGTAGAAATCACAAAATTGATATCAGTCTAAGGACTGTAATTAACTGTAAAAACCATGGCAGAAATGGGTTTCCATACAAAACAAAAAATACTGCAATTAACACTTTTTGATTTTGTAATAGATTGTGCAAAGGGAATTTTTTTTTTTTTTTTTGGGAGGCTTTTTCCATTTCGCTGGCATTTTTGCCCCAAGTACCTGTTCATTTCCAACCCTGGTGTCATTGCAGAGGGGCACAGCGGTGTTACTGGAGCACCTTGCTGGCAACCTGGCCAGTGCCATCACGGTCAACACACAGCTTGACATCGCACCCCAGCACCATCTCTTCATGATGGGCCGCAACGGCAGCAACATCAAGCACATCATGCAGCGCACAGGAGCGCAGGTCCACTTCCCAGACCCCAACTGCCCACAGAAGAAGTCCACGGTCTATGTGCAGGGAACTATTGACTCTGTGTGTCTGGCTCGTCAGTACCTGATGGTGAGAGATTTTTTTGTTCTTTATTTCTCATCTAGTCTTCAGCCACTAGTATTTTTACCAACAAAAATGGTTTCAAGTGGGTTATTTCTATTTTTTGCAGTAGCGTGTCAGTTGGAAATATCAGTTATCATTATTTTTGTCATTAGTTGTAATAAAGCAGTGAACCTGTAAACCTACCTGCAAAGCTACAGTACTGCATAAAGTTGTAGACACTTAAAAAATGTTGCTGTAAAATGAAGATGCTTTCAAAAATAATGCCATAAATAGATTTAATTTATCAATTAACTTTTATTATATAAATCAAATAAATATTTGATGTCACAGCTTTTGGTAAAACAGCTTCTATTCTGAGGTACACTTGAGCATAGTTTTTCAGGTAGCTTTCCAGGTAGGTTTTTTGAAGCATCTTTGAGATGTAGCTACAGTTCTTCTGGATTGAGTCTGTCTCAGTTTGTTCTGTTACTTAATGTCATTCCAGACAGACTGATGATGATCAGATCAGATCTCAGTGTGGAGCACTGGCTGTTGTCAGATTCCTAGTGCATAATCTCTACATTATTACAATTAATGACAAAAATAATATTTCCAACTGACACACTACCGTAAAATATCCCACTTAAAACCATTTTTTGTTGCTGAAAATTCTAGTGTATATAATACATTTGATTAATTGATTACTGTGTGAACTTTTATTTTGTATTGGATGTTTTAGTAAAAAAATTTAAATATAATATTTACAGAATAAAATATACTCTTTACTCTATTATACTAAGACTTGGACAAGTAAATAGCCACCCAGGCACCACAAGACTCTCTACTCTCATCTAATCTCATCTCATCTCCCCTGCAGCCATCACACAAATAGTGGCTCTGGTTATGTGGTGGTCATTATGTGGTGGTCCTTTTTAAATTAATAGCCTCCAACCAATACAGAAGAATATTACAGTAACCTGACAAAGGCAGAGGCACCAGAAAAAAAACACAATTATTTTGAGGAACACACAAGTGGAGAGCATTCCCTCGCTCTGAAAGCAGAATAATTAGCCCTCC
This sequence comes from Enteromius afrohamiltoni, assembly GCA_034779775.1. Lineage (NCBI taxonomy): Eukaryota > Metazoa > Chordata > Actinopteri > Cypriniformes > Cyprinidae > Enteromius > Enteromius afrohamiltoni. The sequence goes on from JAUYWG010000006.1 coordinate 573,351, forward strand.
ACCACACTGTGGTCCTCTCTGGAGACATATATGAGCCCGTCTGTCCTGATTTAAACGCTCAGCTGGAGGCAGAGGGAAGAGACAGTACTTGAGAATCATTTATTCCCAGTTTTTGGCTCAATTTAGATCCATTAAGGACATTTTTAGCATTCACAAATAAGACTGTCATAGCAGGCTTCCCATCACACAATCTAGGCTCTAGAACTTTTCCTGCATACGTAGCAGTTTCTTCACTGCCTGCTGAGTTAGCTGTGTCGGGAGAGGAAAAAGAAGGTCAAGGCCCAGTAAATGAAAGCCTTACGCCTGGAGTACCTGCTGCTGTTTTTCTTTTCAACATGAGAAGTAGGTGATGGATCACTGCTGAATAACTGTAGCTTTGCTGCTTTAGGACAGAAGCCAACGGAGTCCTTGAAACACTTAAAGTTTGACTGTACGAATGATTTACAACAGTGCAGAAACACTTTGTTCATTTCTTTTTTTTTTCTTGCTTTCTTCCTTATGCTTTTCGCAGGGCTGTCTGCCACTGGTGCTGATGTTTGATATCAAAGAGGACATCGAGGTGGAACCGCAGTGCATTACTTCCCTAATGGAACAGCTTGATGTGTTCATTAGTGTCAAACCCAAACCCAAGCAACCCAGCAAGGTCTGCACACTCACACTGTTTACATGACCCAATCTTGACCTTACATATGCAAAATATATCACTTACGGTGGTGGACACTTTTAGATGTCACGCTTTTTTCAGAACTCACTTTTATTTTGAGTCATTTGTGCAATTAATTTTGCATCAAAGAAACTCCTAAAAATGCGCAAAGGTGTCCAAATAAAATATAAATAAAAATAAATGAATGATTATGTATTTATTCATAATAAATTACATTTTTAAATATATTCTCAGCAAATACTATTCATTTTAAGTTGTAATAATATTTCACAATATTGCTATTTGACTTTTTTTTTTTGATCAAATAAATCAATCAAGAGAATAAGCAACAGAAAAAAAAAATCTTACCAAACAAAGTAGTCGCTTTAGTGTAATATAAAGATATTTATAAAGCTTTAACTATAGATTTTTGATGATGCCTTGTAAGATACCTTGAATCCTCAGATTAAGGCCTAGTTCTTTCAGAGACAGTCTTGTAAAAGCAATGTATGGAACGTATAGGATTTGTGGGTGGTTTACTAGCAGGATGTGGAAACTGGGAACGCTTCACGTCCTTGGTCATGGTCAACGGTGAAATCCTATACTGTGTTTTAAACTGAATGGCAGCACTGTAAATAATCAGTCTTAGTTTAAACCTCTGTTTTTCCATTTCAGTGATTTGTGTTGATGCCTCTAGCTTCTCTCCTTTCACTCTGCTAATAGTTTGCTACGGTAGTAGCCTTGACTAATATATACAGCACATATGCTAAGGAAGAAGTACTGTATATACCACCAATTTAAAGGGAAATACGAGAACATGTAGTATTTCAGTACATTCACAGAAAACCTCCACTCTCAGGTTCAGTTCAGCAAGTTCATCACTAATAGATCTTCACAACCCTTATATTCCTCAAACTCATATTCCATGAATTCAAGTGATCGTGAGAAATCAGATTTTCATTAGTCTTTGAAATAAAAGGATCTGATGTTAAATAAATACATACTGAATTCAGAACTTCAGAAGTGAAATAAGTTCACCAAACCATGTGCTGTTTCTTGCTGTGTGTAGCACCTGCCGCTCTGCAGTTCCTTTAACATTCACAATAAGTGGACCTCAAGGGCCATAAAAATCATGAACTATAACTGTCTTTAAAAGGAAACGCCATCCACATTATACATATAGCAATAACTAAATCATTGTCCACACAATGCATAATAACATTCTCTTTATTATAAAATGTCAATGTTTATAACATTCTTTAGCCGGAAAAGTGATTCCAACAACATTATTAATCTGCACCATTATCCATATACTTTAAATAAAGAATGATTTTTGAAACTTTATATTTATTGTCATTGTTAAGGTTAACGTCTTTTTTGGCTATTTTTTCTCAGAATTGTGAGATATAAACTCACAATGGTGAAAAAAGTTCTAAGAATTGCAACTTTAGATTCCACAATTCTGGGACAAAATTCAGGATTGCAAGTTTGTATCACTTAATTCTGAGAAGAAAAGTCAGAATTGTAAGATATAAAGTTGCAATAATATATATGTTTTATTCAGTGGCGGAAACAGGCTTGCATAGAACTTTACTGTCTTTGTGACAATTCATTATTATATTGTTGATAAAACCTTGTTTGCTCTACTCTGCTGTTGTTGTTTTTTTTAATGACACCAAACAAACGCTGTATTAATACATTATACTGCTTACTAGTGGAAGGAGCTGATTTCTAAACTCTAAATCTCTTTTTCACTGGGCTGTCAGTCAGTGATAGTGAAGAGTGTGGAGAGGAACGCTCTGAACATGTACGAGGCCAGGCGTTATCTGTTGGGTTTGGAGAGCAGTGGCGTATTAGTCCCCTCCAGCATCAGCAGTAACAGCAGCAGTCCTCCATCCGCCCCCGCTCCACCTCCACCTCTCAGCTGCCCTGTTGGGCTTGACATCCTGGCCTCTGCTGGCCTCGGCCTCACCAGCCTGGGTAAGAATTTTTTATTTATTTATTTTTTTTGTAGACTGATACAGGAGTACATTTTACAAACATCCAAAATGCAGGGGTGTATGAACAATTCAAAAAGTGCGAGTAATATTAAGTTCAGCTTGACTTATGAATACTAATGAGGTTATGTAACATACTCCTAGTAGTCCTAATTGTTTTGCTGAGAGGCATGTACTGTAAGTGGGTGAAAAGCATAACAGGATTACCACTTCAACTTACTGTGCCATCGCTTTGCCTGCTTTTGTAGTTTTACATGAGTTTTACATTTTTCTCTTTTTGCCAAAGATGAGTGAAAAAAGACGGTTAAATATGAAGATATTTGAAAAAGATCAAGTTTGGGGAACTAAATCAGTTATTTTTGTCTTCTTGCTAAACAAAAAAACAGCTGATAAAAACACCACAATTAATCCACACCACTCCAGACCATCAATTAACATCTTTTTGCAGCTGCATGTTTGCAGTAATTAAATTAGACTCTAATTCTGATGGCACCCATTCACTGCTGGATCCATTGGTAAGCAAGTGATGTAATGCTGAATTGTTCTGATTAAGAAAAAAACTCTCATTAGTCTTAGACAGCCTAAGAGTACAGTAGGTAAAATTACAGCATACTTAACATGTGCTACATACCTTTACATGTGCAGAAAATTGTCTTGTGTTATTAAATTGTGTTTTTGGTTTATTGTCTCATCTTTTTGTCTGACCTGTAGGTCTGCTGGGACCTACGACAGCCTCCATGACAGGACCCTCCACCAACTCCCTTCTCAACGCTCTCAACAGCTCCATCAGCCCATTACAGACATCCACCTCTGGAACTCCCAGCCCTAATCTCTGGCCCAATTCATTGGCCAGTCCTGCCAGCACACCAGGTAAGGAGAAGATTGACGGACATATATTTATTATTTCATTTTATATTAAATAAAATATTTTATTATTATTTTTGGTTTTGAAACCAATCTGTATAAATGTTTTTTCTTAGGCTTCTCATCGCCCTTAATGATCCACCCAGCCACCCAGGCCACTCTAACCAGCATCTTGCTGTCAGGGGTGCCAGGCTACACCCAGAACACTCCGTCCCCTCCACCTGGTCTTGCCCCCATCGATGCCCAAGTCAAAGGAGTATCAGACTGCAGTAAAGCCGTGTCTCCCCTTAGTAGCAAAGTGAGTCTTCTTTTACCATAATGAGATGATATATAGTTATGCTAATAAACCTCTCATAGTTAGTTTTCTTTGACTTCCCTTGACCAGAATATTGTGTGAATGTTGTGTAGCAGCCCAGCACCATGTACAGCAGAATGTCTGCAGCGTCTCTGGCAGATAAAGTTCTGACCGCAGCTCATGGCGACTCCGTCCAGGAAGCAAGTCCCCACTGCCCTTCTGAACCACTGTCCAGCAAGTCCAGCCAAGACCAAGGTCTGCATTTCCCACAGCTCTTCATTATTTCCTCAATAAAAGATGCATTTCTCTGCACTGCAAAAGTCATTTGGTTTTTTCTTAGTAAAAATATCCATAATGCTTTATGTAGACAACACAGTTTGCCAGTGGGATAATTATTATTACTAAATATTAATTAATATTAATCATTGTTCATTGCTATACATATACACACTACCAAGATTTGGGGTCATTTAAAAAGTAATAATAAAAATAATAATTTTAATCCCGCAATGACACATCAAATGGATAAAAAGTGACAGTATATAATGTAACAAAAGATTTCTGTTTGCAGTGAGAATAAATATTCTTTTGAGATTTCTATTCATCAAATTAGTTTAAGAAAAACACAAAAATATTAAAGGGTTAGTTCACCTCAAAATAAAAATTCGGCCATTACTTACTCACCCTCATGTTGTTTCAAATCTGTAAGACCTTAATTCATCTTCAGAACACAAATTCATATATTTTTGATGAAATTAGAGAGCTATCTGACCCTCCAAAGACAGCAATGCAACTGAAACGGGTCCAAAAACGTTGTTAATACACTGGTAAAACTTGATGTGACATCAGTAATTCAACAGTTTTGCAACGCTACAAGAATAAAGTTTTTTTTTTTTTTTTTTGCGCAAAGAAAATAAAAATAACTTCAGTTACTCGACCATTCTTTCCACTGAGTTACGACTTCCACCATTTTGGAGAGTATTGCTATGAATACCGCATCCCACGTATAAGGTCTTACAGCTTTGGAAAGGGTGATTAATTAATGATCGAATTTTAATTAATAATTAACCCTTAAGGTTAATTAATTATTAAGAGGTGCAACTGTTTTCAGGTTTTTTGTATGAAATGTTTTTTTGAGCACCAAATCAGCATATTAGAATGATACCTAAAGGATCACTGTTACGATCTAGCTGGTTGTGGCAGCCCAGGTCACTGGATGACACTCCAGCGACCATGAACTCTGTGTTTTGATGAGATCTTGTGCCATGTGATTCTGTGTGTTTGTTTTTTTACCGTTTCCCCATGTGCTCTACCAATTTGTAACACTGCCTTCGTCATTAGTGTTTCATCCTCAGCCAGCCCTGTTTGTCCAGGTGTGTTTGATTAGTCTCTGTATAAATTCACTCCCCATGTCTTGTATCAATTGTTAACGTTTGATGTCTGCTTTTGTGTTCCCGCTTTGCTCTCTGCGTTTTCCTTTGTTTTGTGGTTTTTCAGTTAATAAATGTTCTTCGTTTCGTTCTAATCTTGCCTCCGAGTCTTGCCTGGATCAAGAAAGCGAGAGCGCAAAACATTTAAGCCATCTCGTGACAGAACAATCGACCACAAAGTAAGATGGCATCCAGACCATAGGACACGCACATCTCAGCGGGCTACACCCTATGTCCGTGATACCCCCAGCTGCCTGGGTCACGTTTGGCCATCCGGCGCGGCCCGCCCCCAACAGCCGGGGGAGACGGTTTCGTTTCCATGACCCAGATCACCGTGTAAAGCTCCCGCAATCCCGCATTCACTTCCAGCGGTCTCTCCACCGGACACAGCGAGGAGAATCCCAGAGATATTTACCCTCGCGTTCAAAATGGAGGCTGAATCCACGGACACCAACCTGACAATGTGGTTACCAGCGCCGCCTTGAATCCTTGTGGTTCCAGATCCACCCCCAAACCGCAAAAAATGGGTTGCAGTCCCGTTTCACGGCGACAGGGGTCATGTTCAGCCCAGTTGGTCCCAGTTCTACAGCCAGGAGTGCTATTTTCTGCTCAGTCGGTGCAGGTCTTACAGCTCGAGGAGCTGTCACCCGTACTAGCGACCCCTGATATGCTAGTGATGGGTTCTGACACCAAGTCACAGTGAGAGGGGCTGTGTGGTGTACAGTCTGGTCCGTCTGTTTCCCAGTTGGTCCCGGTTATGCAGCCTGAGAAGCTGCAGAAGGTCCTATCGGTTCCAAGCCCGCACATAACGGGTCCCAACCCCATAGTATGGTACGAGGAGTTGTACTCAGAGATGAAGGCCTATGATTTGGACTTCGAGTGGCAGGATCCACCAGACCCGGTATGTGATCCGGACTCGTTGTGGCCTCTGGCTGCCCCAAGAGGGCTCTGTCGGTCCAGGAGGGCTGTGCCGCCATCCGCTCCACCCTGAAGGAAGCATGTACTTTATTATTTTTTATTTACTGGCTATTACAGTCAGTCAAGTGTGATGGCATATTCACCATGACTGATCCCTGATATGTCAGAACTGACTAAGTTTATCTGGTAAATGCCTGCTTTATTTATACTGCAGTGAATGCCATGTGAATCAACATTTCATGCATGCCACTTTCCAAAGCTATGTTAATTGAAAGATATATTATATTCTCTTTTATTCGAGCCTAATGCAGCCAGTGACATTCACCGCTGAATTATGTCAACCATTTGATTAACACTTGAAACCACTCCTTGACCTTCTCTAGATTGAAAGCGAGAATTTATTGACTTTGGTCAGTCTAATTATAGATAAATATAAACTCGGTTACAAATTATTATACCATTCCTTCCTGCTCCCTGAACGCAGCATCTGTGGAAACACAAGGCCAATGTTTTCCGTGCTCCAGCGTTGTTAAAGCTGTTTGAGTTGGCCTAATGTCCATTTAGTCAGTGTGTTTTCGCTTTCAGATGAGGCAAAGTCAATTCAATCTCGTTATTCCTTAAAAGCAGTAAAGGTAAATGAGGTGTTAGATCCTCTGATGCTGAGTGATGGAGGAATACAATCTCAAACTACTGAACTAAAACTTTCAATATGGGGGTCTGAGGAAAGAATAACACCATTTTGACTATGTGTGTGTTTCAGGATCGGATACGTTTGTGGAGGTAGGCATGCCTCGAAGCCCCTCTCACTCGGGAAACAGCAATGAACTGAAGCAGATGTTGGCGTCTTGTAAGACGACGTCAGGAAAGAGGCAAGCCCTGGAGCTGCTTCAGGGCACCAAGAACTCCCTCCTACAGTACGATCACATGCACAGTCACTCAAACGTCAATCATTAGTCAGTGATAGAGCTTGTAATTAAACATATTTGTTCTATTTATTTATTCTTTTGACAATGCAGTTCAGACTGCCTGTTGTCAGACTCTGACTCCAGTGCCTCAGAGAGTCCGGTGGCTGATAAACGCGCTCCAGGCAGTGAAAGAGCGGCCGAACGGGCCGCTCAGCAGAATTCAGACAGAATCCGCCTGACGCCCCAGTCCTCCTTCTCCAACATGCAGGTGATGAGGCCTTAATCTTACTTAAAAACTCTTTTATATTTTCTATTATACTTTTATATCTTTCAATATTATTATGATTTAAAAGAACTGTTTTGTTCTTGAATATATTGTAAAATATAATTAATTCCTCTGATGCAAAGCTGAATTTTAGCATCATTACTCCAGTCTTCACTGTCTCTTAATCCTTCAGAAATAATTCAGAAATACTTTATAATGGTTCTTATTATTGTTAATGCTGAAAACAGTGAAACTTTTTTTCAGGATTCTGCAATTAATAAAAACTTTATTTTAGGCTCTCTTAATTAGTTGCTTATTAGCATGCATATTACTAATATATTAGCCATTTATTAGTAGTAATTAAGCACACATTAAGCCTTATTCTACATGACCTTGTACATGCCAAATCCTACCCAGTACCTAAACTTAATAACTACCTTACTAACTGTAATTTTTTGTATATTTATTATGTATTTATAAATACTATATATACAAAATTATTCTATATATTTAAGATAAATATGTTACAGTACATTTATATATTAAATATATTTATATCTAAATATATTCATGTAAATATTTTGCTGTATAAACGTATGCTGTATATGAGTGTTTTTTATATGTGCATAGTAAATTTAAAAAGTACGTACATATTATGTAAACAAAAATGTTTATTTCAGATGTGATTAATAATTATTAATCGTTTGACAGCACTATTATAAATATATTTACTTTATTATATATATATGTACTTTTGATCAATAAAATTTATTTTTGTGAATTACTTTTGCCGAACTTTTGAATAGTAGTGTATCATGGTTTCTGTAAAATTATTAAAAAGCAAAAACTGTTTGCGACATTGATCATAATAATAAGAAAGGTTTCTAAAGCAGCCAATCAGCATATACTGGAAGAATGATTTCTGAAGGACCATGTGGCACCATTAGTCTCATTCCAGACTTTTAATGGGTTGTGATCTTATGCCCTGCCTCTCAATACAATGCCGTGTTTTCTGAAACGACAGAAAGTCGGCACTATTCTGTTTGCCACAGTCTGTTAAATGGTTTTGACAGAATGAGGCAATGTTTATCTTTTGCCTTTCCTGTTCTATAAACCAAGCTGACAGGAGAAATGAGGGACATAATTCTTAAATCCTTTCCAACAGCCTAAACATTATTTTCTTTCTCTCTGTTCACCTCTATAGGCGTTTGACTACGAGCAAAAGAAGTTAATGGCAACCAAAGGTATGTACTTGACAAATCAAATCACAGTTAAAGCTATATACAGAGGCTTAAAGAGAGGCTCCCACCCATCTATATTGTTAAAAACAATTCTGCTGGTAGGCTGCTGGAGGAATTAGAAACCGGTTGTGTTTAGTCTAGTGTGCTAGCAATGAACAAAGCAGGACTACAGTGTCTTCACAGTCTGGCAGTAAGTAGGGTGTCATTAAAGCCCCTGTTTCACATTTACGGTAAATATACTCTGCCTCATAAAGCTTCTCCACACCTCACGTCCTGTGTTCAGCGTTCTTACTGTAAACTATGGACCTGAGAATGAGGAATGTACCCAGTGTTAATGCTGTTCTTGCCCGCACACTGCAAACAATTCTTTCTTAATGATTTATGTTGGAACTGTATGGAAATGTGGCACGCTGTTTTATTGTAAAGCTTCTAGGTTTTGAGCGATTTAGTGCAGGGGAATTTGGCATCAAATTTTTGATTAACTAATTAGAATTCCCAATTCTTACATTTCACACAAACCAACAACAACATTCATGTTACCCTTTCAGTCCAATCACTTGAACGTTACACATGGGAACTCGCCAGAGAGACCAATTGCCTATGAGCCTTTTACTAAAGGCCAATGAACATTGGCGTGAACTGATTGTGCTCAGGTGCACTCAATCACTGTGTGAATATAAGAGGGCATGAGCACAGGGCACATGCAGCTTTTCGCTTCAGAGCCATTGCCGTTTTGGAGCTGGAGAAAGTGAAGGTGCGATCGTTTGGAGGAGTTCCCACAAGAACTCCCGCAAGGGTGTTGAAACATTCTGTAACGATATGTCTATCCGACCGAGCGTTTCTGTGGAAGTTTCCTCACCTCGTCGGACGGTCACGAGCACTGTCTTACATGCCTGGGCCGAGAGCATGCTGAGGCAGCGTTCATGGATGGTTCATGTCCTCACTGTGAGCGCATGACCATGGTTACGTTGAGGACTCGCCTCTCATTCGTGAGACGGCTCTCCTCGCGTTCTTCCCGTGCGAAGACATTGGACCGTAGCAAGTTCACGCCTTCCACGGCGAGGCGCTTGGGCAACCTCCAGGTGACTGTCCAGAATGCTCCATCCGCTACCGCAGGCTGGAGTGTGTCCTTCGTGTGTCTTCAACCGAGAGAAGAGCAAACTCTCCCCAGTGCAGAGTATCTCTTATCTTGGTAGGAGCTGGACTCAATCGAAATGACTGCCCGCCTCACCAGCGAGTGCGCGCAGGCAATGCTGAACTGCCTAGATACGATCAGGCACAAAACAGTGCTCCACAGGGATGCGCTGGCATGCAGCTGGCCTCCGGGGCTCAAGTACACCTTTCCCCCCAGAGGACGAGGAACAAGTCCTGCTGGTTGCGCCTTGCTGGCCCTCTCTGACTTGGTTTGCAGACCTCTCGTTCCTCGCGGCAGCCCCTCCCTGGAAAATCCCCTGGAGGAAGGACCTTCTTTCTCAGGGGTTGGGCACCATTTGACACCCGCGACAGACTTCTCCAGCCTCTCCAGCGCTGTCATAGACACCATTTCTCAAGCGCGAGCTCCCTCTACAAGGCAGGCTTATGCTCAGAGATGGAGTCTGTTCATTGACTGGTGTTCCTCTCGTGGAGAGGACCCACAGAGATGCACAATCGCAGTTGTGCTTTCCTTCCTGCAAGAGAAGTTTTCCCCTTCGACTGTTAAAGTGTATGTAGCTGCTATAGTCGCATGTCACATTGCAGTGGAGGGCGCATCCCTCGGGAAGCACCAGCTCATCGTTCGATTCCTTAGGGGTGCACATCGGGTTAATCCCCCAAGACCACACCTCTTACCCTCTTGGGACCTCGCCGTCACCTTAAATGGCCTGCGGCTTGCTCCCTTCGAGCCACTTCAGTCTGTAGTTATTAAATATCTTACGTTGAAGACAGCGCTTCTCGTTGCGCTGGCCTCTATTAAAAGGGTAGAGGATCTACAAGCTTTCTCTGTCGACAAAGAGTGTCTTCAGTTTGGCCCAGCTGATTCTCACGTCATCCTGAGACCCCAGCCCGGCTACGTGCCCAAGGTTCCCACCACGCCTTTCCAAGTCTTAACAAGCCTTAGAGTTGTTGTGTCCTGTATGCTCGCTGCACCTCTACACTGACCGCACTCAGAGCTTCAGACGCTCTCAACAGTTCTTTGTCTGCTTCGGTGGACAGCAGAAAGGGAATGCTGTCACTAAACAGAGGTTAGCTCACTGGGTGCTAGAAGCCATCTCCATGGCTTATTTATACCAGGGAAAGTCTTGCCCCTTAGGTTTGAGAGCTCACTCAAAAAGGAGTGTTGCCTCATCCTATGCGTTGGCTCATGGCACCTCTCTAGCAGATATTTGTAGAGCTTCGGGCTGGGCGACACCCAACACCTTCGCCAGGTTTTACAACTTCTGTGTAGAGGCCGTGTCTTCTACGTGTCTCGCGTCCTGGATCAGGACAGCAGGTGAGCGAGAGGACCGGCTGGTGCGGGATTGCTGCGCTGCTCCCTCGGGACCCACACCTAAAATACATCAGTGTTCCATTAACTTTGCGTAACCTGATTCCTCCCTGCCCCGCAGTCTGTCTAGAGTCTCCTTCTCCAGAGGTGTGACAAAGAACTCCACAGTCAACCAGAAGGCTGTGTTTCCCTTCAGTTATATCCATATTCGTATCGATATATTGTATTCTTTATTCCACATGTAACTTGTGCTATTTCATGTGCTCTGCCCTCAACAACCTGCTTCAGCACCACTGAAAGCAACTCTGTCGCCCCCATCCCATCCCTTCTTGATTAAGAATTTTTAAATATTTTGGCTGGAAAGAAGACAACGGGTCATGTTTTTCCACCAATTGACAGAAAAAAAAGTATTTGAGAATCACTTCATAAGTACACCAACAAAATTCTCCTTATTGTATTAAATGAAAGTCATGGTCTTTACTGTAAAGTGAACATAACGATATATATATATATATAGTATACTGTATCATGTTTTAGATGTGTTAGTTAGCTGTATTATTTTAATTATTTTTTTTATTTTGTAACCTAATCAAAATGACCCAACTGCAACTAATTGTTACACACAATAAAAAAGACGTGATTTTTGTGATCTGTAAAAAAAAAATATATTATATATATAATATATATAATCTTTGTGTGTTTCTATATTCAGCCATGTTAAAGAAGCCAGTGGTGACGGAGGTCCGAACGCCTACAAACACTTGGAGCGGTCTGGGCTTCTCAAAGTCTATGCCTGCAGAAACTATTAAAGAGTTGCGCCGGGCAAACCACGTGTCTTATAAACCTACCATGTCAACTACATATGAGGTAAAAGCACACCAAGCAAAAGGGCTAAGCACCTCTCTCCTAAAAATTTTTGTACGCTACACTGATAGTACTTCATTTGGTGCATTGAATGTGTTGAACACACAGTATACACATATATATACACCATATATTGCTGTGTTCTCACTGATGATGATTAGCTCTATTGTTATATTGCGTTGAACACTGTGGTATTTTATAGGGAATAAACTTTATAATTTTTTGTGTTTTATAAGGGGTCACCTCTAGCCCTGTCCCGCTCCAATAGTAGAGAGGGGGTGGCAAGTGGCAGTGACTCCGATAACTGGAGGGAAAGGAACGGGAGCGGGCTCCCAGCACACAGTGACTTCCCCTCTCCCATCAGCCCCAAAAGGAAGCAGAACAAAACAGGTGTGCTCTTCAGTCACTTTTTTCTCAAGGCTGTTTGGCTAAAACCAGGTAGACACTTAACCATGTTTTTATGTATTTTGGATTAGAGCACTACCTAAGCAGCAGCAACTATATGGACTGCATCTCGTCGGTGACAGGAACTAACGGCTGTAATCTCAACACATCTTTCAAAGGATCAGATCTGCCTGAGCTCTTCAGTAAACTTGGCCTTGGGAAATATACCGATGTCTTCCAGCAGCAGGAGGTACAGACGGAGCTGCCGATATATTCTCTATTAGTGTTGCTGCATGAGATGAGAACACTTAAATGAGCTTTAGATGATTTCTGCCACCGGGAGGTTGTTTTTATGTCTTATGGCTATTAGCGCTTAGCCTGTTTTAGCTGCACAGAGTGCACTGAATTCAGCAGAAATCATGTTGAAAATGCATTTTAAATTTGGCTAAACAGACTTTTATGAAGCAACATAAAATACTGGAACGAACAACTGACTCGAATGGCTTGACAAATTGTCAGGCTTGAAAAGTTCCACACATAATGAGTGTAAACAGTTTCCATTTCTCATATAATATATTGGATTGCATCACAGTCAGGCAGTAATTCTGAATGACCAACTCCAATTTAATGGCTTTTAATAAAAACAATACTCAATGTAGTATAGAGATGACTTGATTTTCTGTGGAACCACAGCTCTGTTATACAGCAGAAATACTGTCAATGTGACAGCTTTATCTGGCTTGCATGTATGCTGTCAAACTAGCCCAGGGTTACAATGACGCAACTTTCAGCACAGAACTGAAACCGTCAGAATAGCCAAAAAGATCTGCTATTCACATATTATTCCAAGTCCTTTAGATGCCAGAGATAACATTGAGGAGTCCAAAATCTGGTTCTGGCTTTTATCTTATAAACATATCATCAGAAAGTTATAGAACTGTGGTGCAGTGGTCAGTGCACATGCACTTAGATGCAGGTTTGATTGTGCACTGTTATTCCTTTCTCCCCACAGTCATTTTTCTCTAAAAGTCCAAACTAAAAATACAATTTGTGTCTGTTTCTCAGATTGACCTTCAGACGTTCCTCACACTGACCGATCAGGACCTGAAAGAGCTCGGCATCACTACATTTGGAGCCCGTAGGAAAATGCTGCTGGCCATATCAGGTCAGTTCCCTTCCAAACAAGCAACTAAGGTGGAAACAGTAGTATGAGCAGTAACATTGCTTAACACCTTTTTCAATTCCACGGCATCAATCAATACGTGCATTCAATCTATTATTTTTTAATTATATTTTCTGCAATTAATCGCGTTTAAAATGTTTATTTGTAATCCTTATCATAGTTTCACATGGAATCTCCAAAAGTAATGCAGCACATGAGGAATGTATCATTTAAATTTAAATTACTGCGAAATCAAGTCAAATCACACCAAAATCAAAAGCTTTTTAACAGGTTTTTTACTGTGTATATTTGTTATGTGTATAAATACACACACATCCAGTATATATTTAGAAAGTATTTACAAGTATATGCATTTATATTCTTATATTTGGTATTATACACACACAAA
>JAUYWG010000006.1:595605-608212 GCA_034779775.1 Enteromius afrohamiltoni
TAATGTTTATCAGTACATTACAGAAAATAATGAACTTTATCACAATATGCTAATTTTTTGAGAAGGACCTATATATTGAATTGAAGTTCAGCTTTAAAATCTCAGACTTCCAGTGTGAGAACATTACTGTACACAGATTCAGGGTTGAGCAATAATAAACAGAATGTCAAAGATAGTTCAAACTTGTTTTGAATTCATATCATTTCAAGTCACTACCATATTGCATTCAAGTTAGACAGAGCACAACAGAATCAGACAAACATACAGGAGGGATCTCAAGATGTGTTTTTAAAATCAAACTACTTTTATTGCAATTTCACATGGTACGTTAAACATTTCAAGGCTAAAAAACACCACCTACTGTACATCCTAACATGTATACTAACAAAAGGCAACAAAACTGACAAAAGGATATGAGCCAAATAAAACTGCATATTATGTTGGCAGACCATTGCTATTATGCTAACAGAGTAGGGCTTGGCGGTTCACCTTTTCATACCGAATACCAGCGTTTTTTTTTTTTTATAATATTCATTTCTCATAGGTGTGTGCGTCTGCATTAGAGCGGTTAACAGCATGGACAAGGAAAATAGGTGCATTCAAGATGCACTACACTAGTCTGCCACAGGCTGGCGAGAGCTGCCCCTTGCGTTCGCGGGAGGAGTAAAAAGGCAGCCGTCAGGTCGGATAGGTTTCTGTAGTGTGCTGAATCAACGTCATTATAGGGGGACCACACAATTGTTTTCCTTGATTGTAGCGGAAGAACTGAATGTGATTAAAATTTTCATCATTAATGTTTTGTTTGAATATCAGATATTCGATATAAAATTCCTAACAGGAACATCCTGACTGTCGTCACATAATCTGACCAATGAGAATAAAGTGTGTCGTCATCAAGGCTTTCGCAGCTGATTTTGAGCAACTGCAGCGCCTGTCCTCTGTGACTGCTCTAGTTTTGCTCTCACGGTACTTTGATGGAACATGTGATCGAAAGTCGGCTGCAGCGCCGATCACAGTCGGACAAATGATCTTACCAGAATGCATTTTGTAAGACGGCAGCAGTCACACCGCCCAGCTCTATAACAGAGCCAATTTACACATATGGCCCTGGAAAAAGTGTCAATGTGCCTCTTATTGTAGTAGTGCTTTTCTATATCTCACAAACGTGGTTCTACCGCCATATGAAACTGTTTTCTACAAAAGTATTTTTGTCCTGATACAATAGTCTTGTAAACTCTATAACCTGCCAGATCAGTGACAATTTATTTAATAAGCAAAAAAACTAAAGGCAGCTCCCTAAAAAAACTAATGCAGCAGCTCTTTTGCTAAAAGCTTTGTCTCGCTGATTTTTCCAGCTATTACAGTTTTTGGGGCATACAGTATGAAACTTTTTGTCTGACAGTGCAAACAAATTCAGCAAATCAAATCAAATGACAGGATAGCATTAAGCTTTTGTTCACACTTGCACATAAATTCCTTTGCACTTACATTTAACATTTTACTATAACTGTATGACGTTAAGTTACTTAAGATTCAATTGATTCATGATTTTTCTTCCAGCTTCACGTTCCTCCGGGGTGTGGAGTGAGTGATCTGTGCTGAGTGTTGAGTACACACCTCTTATCATGCCGGAAAACCTTGAACTCCGTAAAATAACTACAGCAACATACTGAACGTGCCTAGCTCAAAGCTTTACCTAACATTAAAGGGTGCGTAAAACAGAGGATAGCTGGGCAGTTTGCAGCTCCTCACATGTCAAATTCCACACATTTCTATGTGGAATGTGACATCCCAGCCGCAAACGAACAAAATCCTGCATTATCCAGTAGTGAAAGTGAAATACTTGACAAAAAACACATAAGAATGTAAAAATCCAAGGCAGATTTGAGCTGAGCTCTAGAAACACTGCATTAGGCTACAAGTATTTGAAGTGTGCGTGTAGCTAAAGCTCTGGAATGAATCATGAAGTGACAAGCAAAGCCGTTAATCGCGTAATTTGTTTTGACAAGGTAACTTGCATAACAACATGCCATTATACTTTGAAATTAAAACTACTGATAAGAAAAAAACCCAATGTCCTGTGCATGACTAAACATGTCTTTGCTATCTGTCATTAGCAGTTCACCACCATCTCCCACAGTCCTCTGGGAACACAGGGGCTTTTTTCTATCGCAGCTACCAGAATGATTTTATCTGTTTAATTACACTGTCCACACCTTCTCACTACACATATCTGTAAACTTCCTTTATAAATCTGTAAGTATGCAAAAGAAGTCGTAAATATTACCTGAAGTATGCAGTCTAGTCTACAGATGGCAGCACTGCTGAGTTATGTAACTACACCATCAGCCAAAATGCTAATATAAATATTAAAGATTTTTAATATTTATGTGAAAAAAGTGCTACATCTTTTTTGCGAATCTTTCTTTTCTTTGAATAAAAGCCTTATACTTTATCGTATTGCGTTAACATTTTTCAACATATATTTTCCTAACATAATAATAATAATACATGTTTCCTGAGCAGCAAATCAGCATATTAGAATGATTTCTGAAGCACCACGTGACAGTGAAGACTGAAGCTGAAAATGCAGCTTTGACATCACAGAAATAAATAACATTTTAAATAACATATTGCAGAAATATGTCATGATATTACTGTATACAGCCATCTATTATTATTATAACCCTGCCTGGAAGTTTGACCTTGTAGACGTTACATAGTTTGGATAAAAGCCATAGTGTTTGTGTAAGGTGTGTAACACAAACAAGAATCAGTGAGTTAAAAAGCCAGAAGGAGTTTGGCAAGAGAGTCAGTTCCCATGATTCAAAAAGGACTTTCACATTTTGTTATTCATTTGCATTTTGTATTTGTAATAAGCAAGAGATCTTTCACAACATTAAACAACAGGATTTTGAAATGTCTGTGTCGCAGCTCAAGATGTCAGAAAATGACATGCTGCGTCATATATAATCAGATCAGAATAAAAGGAAAAGAATTTGATTTCACTGGCTGGTGCCGAGGAGAATTATATGTCATACATGCTGCTTATCATCACATTAACTGATTTGCATTCAATTTGGGTTCTTCGTGAATTATATTGAGGTTTTTGTCTCATGACTAGCCAGATTTACAGTATACATTACTAATATACTAACTAAATAACAAAGAAACATTGTTGTCATTAATGTAGCTATTTTTGGTTTTCCTAAGAATACACAAGGGTCATTTTTATTTTCGTTGTTGTTGCCATTCACAGTAGATAAAATCTGTGTGTGTGGGAATTACAAGAGTGATGAATATCTCATATTGCAAAAAAAGAAAGAAGCTTGTTGTACAAACAAGCCAGCAAGGATATTTTGAAGACTGTTGGTAACCAAAAAATAGACAAAGCCATTATCAATCGCCTATTTTAAATCATCGCAATAGAAACAAGAGATAGAAATGCCAAATGTTGAAAAGAAATACCTTAATTGGCAAAAACGTTTTAACACTTGCTTGAAGTAGTTTCTGTACTAACCGAAAAAGGGTTAATGGAAATAATGGGAGATTGGAAAGCATTTTGCAAATAAATTCCACATTATCATTCAAAAAGCATCTGAAATCTTGTTATGGTTATTCTGAAAAGCAAAAGGCATCACATCTCTATGTTTTAAGTACTCATATTTTCTCTAAAATATACACATATTTATAAGAAATTGCTGAAATTACTGCTGCCCTTAAACAGAAATTTTACAAACCTTTTAATTGATATATGCACTCAATTGTATCATGTCCTCAGTGCAAAATGATCAACTTCCACTAGAAACATAAACCATTAAATTATAAAAACCTCAACATATTTTTCAATTATATTATAGACTAGGCTTAACTTAATCTGCATATACACATAAATCATGTAAAACCAGTTATATTTTTTTTATGTTTAATTTTCTTCATTTACCATGGATGTACTTTCTTGCCTTCTGAAATAGACTACAATTCCCCTTAGATCATTTTCAATAAGTGATATTGGTCAGCTGCAATTTAACTGTACATACGGAGGCAAATGTCACCGTTTTTTACCTTTTTTCAAGTTTTGGAAATGTTTGCAAGTTTTTGAAATGTTTGTCTGATCAAAAAGTTATTCTTAAAGTTATAAACGTTATGTTCATCTGTAGATTAGAGAGCTAAATGTTGATCGCTAAAAAATCTACAGCTAATTTAGCCCACAATTTTCCACCCTGTTATGTTCAATAAAACTATTATATCCAGTTGCTTCTCCGACTTGATATGTAGTGCCAGTTTCCAGGAAGTGGCAATTCGGTTCTCTTTGACTTATTGGATGGAAATGGTGCTTAATGGTGCTTACGATGGAAACTCAGCTATTAACTTCCATAGTACAGGGAAAAAAACAAAACAAAACAAATAAAAAAAAAAACAATAGGAAGTTATTAGGTTCTATCAACATTTCAAAAAATCTAAATTCTAAATGTTTAACCAGTGTGAATAATTGTTAAATCAGTGCTTGATAAAAGTAATAGTTTTAACTTTGACCAGCACTCAAGTATTGTTTTCCGCTGTACAATGGACTATTCTGAAAGAGGAAGAAACGTGACACAGCGTTTGAGGTTCAACAATGATGTTGTGATACTGAGGTCATCAGTTCAGGCCTTACTTAATGCATGACCTCATGATATACAGTAACCTCCGACATTGGTGGTGACAGCAAGTAACTGAACATTTCTTATGTTGTTGATGATGTCACTGCGGTCAAAGCGCTGATGTCACTGTATACCCTGCCTGCGGTGGAAAAATACATTTGTTGTCCGTAAAATACATAAACACACACAAGATGCAGTAATTCTGAGACATCTAAAGACTTCATTGACCACACACAATAGACATATGGACATCCAACACCAGCCTTTTTTAATACAGAGAAGGATCAAATAGAGGATTACAAAAGCAAACAATCGCCTGGCTGAAGGTGTGTCAGGTTTGTAATGTGCCTTCTAGCCATGTTCTCATATGACTGTACATGTAGGCTGACATCCAAAAAATGCAACTCTGTCCCCTGAGGTTACGTCAAGCCCAGCCACACCACTGCTTCAAGCCTCTGGCTTCCACTATCAACACCCTAATCTGCTTATTATGGCCACACCTCGGAGGTCTGGGAGGCTCACACTGAAGCATGAAGATTTATGGGTCAAGTGATTAGTCGTGGCAATTGCACACGCTTTTTTAACACTTCAAAACTAGAAAGGGCTCTTAAGGCTAAAGTTGCTGTCACACAAGAAACATAATAATAATAATAATAATAATAGACCTAACACATAATAATTTCCCATTATTAGGCTACTTTTATAAAGACATAAATTTTGATTATTTTAGTCAGTGTTGATCTTTTCTTGAAAACACAAAACACTTCAATGCGGTTCCTTCCAAGCAATCATCAATAAGCAATGAATTAACATTTACAAAATTCTTTGAGAAAACATTATTTAAAAGGTCATCAGATAAGATCATTTAAAAATTATTAAAGTACAGAAAATATTGCATAAGCCTTCAGAACAAACTAATGCATTAATAATTATAATATTTTATATATATATATATATATATTAGGGGTGTAACAGGACGCAAAAATCACTGTTCAGTTCGATACGATACAGTGCTGTCACGGTTTGGTATGTTTTCAATACAGCAAAAAAAAAGAGAATTTCTTTGTGCTAGTAGGGCTTAATAACATTTAGCATTTTCTTAAAACCCGCATCAAAGGGGGTCATACAAAGGCAATTTTCCACAAGCTAATATGATTCTTTAGGGTCTTAATGGAAAGTTTGTAATATAGATAGCTTTAAAATTTCTCAAAGATAGTGTAAAAAACGCTCATTTTCCCCTGTCAAAAACAGCTCTTTAGAAATCACTCTGTTCTGTGTACTTCCCCTTTAAATCTTCACGAGCTCCGCTGACACAGCCCCTCTTTTCCGAGGCACTCTCAGAGGATCTTCTTTTAGCCGTATTCATAGTGAAACTTAACATTAACATTAACATTATTAACATTTTTAACATTAACATTATTAGGAAAGGCAATCTGAAAAGAGTCATTAAAAGACATTATACTCACTGCTTCTGTAGGTGAGGCTGGATCATGAACGATTCGCGTGAACATAAATAAATTTCGGTTGATCAAGGGCACGTTTATCTTCAGAACGAAACGTAATGTTAATCTTCTGCGTTTTCAGTCACTCAGATGTCGGGAGTAAATCACTACTGCTATGTTTATTAATAAATTCAACAACCTCAATCTCTTAGGAGTCTTGCTTGTCTCTGCGTCTCGGTCTGATGACGGCTCACTCAGGGCGGGTCTGAGGTAAGACACCAGTTCAGTCTGTGTGACACGCTGCTGTCAATCAACTATTGTGGGAGTGGCCTCTGTCGGTATGACGCCACACCGACATGCAATTGAGAATGGCATGATTTCAGAAGGGGCAACTTATTCTTCTTTTAATTTAATAAAAAATACTTGTGGATGTTTATCATTGTAGGGTGGTTGTGTACTCACACTCCCAACACACATTTCAGTCCAAACAGCTTAAAAAAGTGCATGTACCACCGTACGACCCCTTTAAAATCCGCAGCTACAAATGTACTGATGGCTGTTACCGATCAATTGTTTTGCCCTGTTCGAATCCGTTGGAAATGCCTGCCTGAATACCGCGGGGATAGTTTGTAATGTGGGTTTTTCTAGTTCTCGTCTGTTTGGGCAGGACGTTGCCGGTCCCGTCGTTTGGGCTGCCTTGTTGAGCGTAGCACTGAAAACATTTTTCCAAATATACAAGTATTAGTCTGAATCGTTCAGTTTGTAATGCGTACCGAACAGAAAGCCTTGTATCAAATGGTTCAATATGAATGCGCGTATCTTTACACCCTTAATATGTTAGGGGTGTCACGGTTCACAAAAATCACGGTTCAGTTCGATACGATACAGTAGTGTCACGGTAAAAATACACAAATAAAAACATAATTTATTTGATTTATTTTCACATTTTTATTTATTAAAACTAACATATAAGTATGATCTTAGTTTTTCCCCCCTTTTCTACAGCAATTTTCTACAGCGTGTTTTCCGCGCACAAGCTCTTTATTTTCAATGGCACTGCACAGTTTAAAATCCAAAGTAGAAATGATTCTGCAACTGACAGCGCCTTCATGGTTGCCTAGTAACAGCAGACGCTACAGAAGCATGAGCGTCCAAGCGCTTTGATATTGGTGAAGGAAGCAACGCACCTCGCGTCTTCCACGCATTTTTAGATGCTTCATGTGAACTTAACCTTAAGAGAGTATCTAGTTTTCTAGTTTTGAAGTATCATTAATGCTAATACAACCATTATTTTAGTGTGTTAGGGCAGAACGATGCAGCTCTGGTTAAACAGCAGGATGCGGGGTTGAAATGCAGCTGGATTTGGTCGTGGCTTCAAAGGGCAAGAGGGCTCTGAATCGTTTGGTTTGTAATGTCTACCAAACCGAAAGCCTTGTACCAAACAGTTCAATACGAATATACACCCCTATAATATATATGTATATGACATAACTTCCTTGTAATACACAAACAGGTATTTACTGTACAGTACATTCAAATAAGCAGCAATTAATCTAATTGTAATTTAAATGCAAACTGACTACTAGTGATCCTGACTATAATATGGTGACATGCAAAATTATACTGAACATTAACTATATATAAAGTAAAAAATAAATATACAGTATATTACACATATTATGTTACATAAAATATTATTGTATTTTTACTACATTAACTAAATCAAAAACTTAAATAGTATCAGTAAAAAATTTTGAAATTTGAAAATGAAAACACAGAATCTAAAAATAAAAATAAAAATGTATTTAACAAGATATTTAAAAAACCCTAATGTAAGCTGATCCAAGCCAAAATGTAATCACTTAAAAAATAAAAAAATTAAAACACAATAATTAATACATTCAAAAATATATGAATAATATAAGAAAAATACAACGTGCATTAGGTTTTTAATAGGTTAATATATATATATATATATATATATATATAATTTTTTTTATTTTTTATTTAATGTGTAGACATGTAAAAAAAGCCCCAAGAGCAAGCGCTTTAACACATTAGCTGCATCTGTTGTGAATTCCAGTGAAAACAGGACTGGAATGGCAGTAGGCTGTGAGGAATGAAGATGCTGTTTTGTCATTAACACACATCTGCCAGTAAAACTCACTCTGCCTGCATGAACCTGCCCTTCCTAGCTTTCCTCGTAATCAAAATAAACGCCCAAATGGACTGACTTTCTTAAAGAATGATAATATACATACTAAGCTTAGATCTAAAACTACTGTACAATAGAAAATTAAATTGGAGACTTATGAAAACAAATGGTACTCCACGGAATAGAAGTGTTTATGATTTGTTTGTTGTGTTTTGTGAAGTGCTTGAGTTGCTAATGAATTTATATAACACACTTATCAAAGCTGACATTATTATTAGCATTGGCTAACTACACTGTGCAGTGCACAAATTACGTGGGAAATTCAATTACAAAAAAGATGACTCTCCACTGCCATGAATATGTCAATCAACAGAAGAAAACATCTACTGTGTGTTCTTGGCAGATGCAAAGGACTTCAAAGAGCACAAACGTTGTGGGGCAAATCCAACAGAAGCATCACATTAGTTACATTTCAGCACAAAAGATTAAAACTGAAAAATCTTACCAAAACTGAAAAAAGTAACTGCTTTTGTTTAAAACAACTATTAATTTTCAAACTAAATCTTTCATTTTAATGCGCTTTGTTAAATAACATAATATTGAGTTTAATTTTATTGGGCGTCTATTTACACTAAGTGCAAATAGCCCGACTTGTTGGCAGAGGCTACTTTCACTAACTCCACCCACTAGCGTGTGATTGGAGAAGTCAACACTAACAAAGACGCTCATTAAACATCAGCTCCAGTTACATGGTAAAGCATGTGTTTTTTGACTTTTTCTCCCTTTTCAAATCTCATATCACATATCAGTCGATATTAATAATTATCAAGATGCATGGCAAATCTTTTTTTAAGTTTAAAGCCAGATTTTTGCTCCAAAGTGAAAGTTGTACAAACCTGATCATTAATTTTCCTTAACAAAATTAAAAAAAAAAAAATAGAAAAATTAATTTCTTAGTTTCTGCATGTTCTAATGAGTTAACATTGTTCCAAATCAAGAGATAAATTTGGGGTGTCTGATAATATTAATAATAATAAAATATTTATAATAATATCACTTTTTTGTCTCTTAGAAATGCACATTTAAAACCTTTGTTCATTATCAAAATCAGTAAGCTAACAATGTTAGAAACGTCTAGGTTACGAACATAACCCACGTTTGACTGGATGACTGGATGTGCCAGTCATCTTGCAAATCCAGCGAGCAAAGACCTTTTTGAGTGCACGGAGCTGCCGCGATAGGTCTTCCCTTGGTCTTTTCGAATGTCGAGCCGATCGTGCGCTTTTGGGTGACCCCCCCTCGCCAGTTGGCGGGTCGTGGCCCGTTCCATGGGTGTTCCCATATGTAACGTCGAAGTGATTCGACTGAAAGGGTAACGTCTAGATTACGAACGTAACCCACGTTCCTTGAAGGAGGGAACGGAGACGTTACACTTTCTCCTGCCACGACTCGCGCTGACGCTTTATATTGTGATAATTATAGCTATCAAATTATCGTCCAAACCTATCGCTTTGGAAAAGCATTTATTTTTAAAAATAAAGTATATAATAATTTGAAATAAAATTCTAACTTACACTCAATACATACTGTAGTTATTATTGCATACAGTTACTGTTTTACACACTTGACATGCTCTTGTGAACATGTACTTGTTTCTAATTTGCTAGACTTTACTGACAACACCCAAAAGAAAGTGTTTGCTTGACATCTGATACCTCATATAACCTCACTTTAGGATGGCTTAAATATTTGGCTAGTTACCAGTGCATTGCCACATACAGCAAACAGACAAAGTCTCTTTGGGCTTCTCATAAATGTTTTCTATATAAACAACATAGGTAAAAACACCTCATATGTGCCATGTTGTGTGGAATGTGTTTCTGCCATAACCTGCTCTAGGGAGGAATGGTTGCATCATTGCTCAGGGCAGAACATACTCTGTGGTATTGGCAGCTTTTAAGTTTCTCACACTTGTTTTGGATGAGAAAAAAAAGAGTTGTTAAATATAATGCAAGACATAGTATATATCCTTTCATGTCATCTATACATGCACAGCTACTGCTTTAGACAAATGGTACAGTCATGAATACCGCAGAGTAACCAATATTCCCAAGATGCAGACTAATACGATTGCATTAAGGCTTAAAAGATAAATAATAATAATAATAACATGTGTGCAAGTACACATGTTAAGGTGTCAGTGTTTGGCCCCCTTAGCTGATCGATCTAGAATTACATCCGGCTGCAAAAGCATCTTTCTCCATTTGCAATATCAAGTATTTGAAAAAAATGAATAAATTAATAAAAATTTGTGTAATTTAATAAATGTTCCAAAATAACATCATAAATCTAAATGTAATAAAAATATTAAACAAATAGAGAATTTTTTATTTTATTTTTTATGTCTAATTTAATCATTATATATATATATAGTGAAATTAAAGCTATAATGTCACATAAGGGTAGTCGCTAGTGGAATGTTTGGAACAAAGATAGCAAAATGTGATTATATTAAAAAAAGCAAATATTTAAACATTTTATTTAAATAAAACCTCTTACAGAGAATCAATTCCATGTAACTGGAAAATCAGGCCATAGATTTTCTCTGCAACACGCATTTTATCAGCCTGGAGCAAATCCGAATCTTGCTAAGCACGTTAATTAAAGTTTTGACAAGTTAAAACTTTCATCTTGCTACCTTGACGTGTCTAGTTTAATTGCACAGATATTTTGAGTAACTCTCCCAATCTTGAGTACTGAGGTTTGCTGCTATAGTAACACTTAAGCTCATGTTAAAGCCTATATGTGTATGTGGCCTTATTGTGTCCAGGATCAACAGCTTATCATTATTTGCTGTAAGCAGGTTTGTGAGCTAGAATTTTATTTGTCATGAACGCAAACTCTTTTATCTGCCCTTATTTTTTATAAAAGAAAGGACTTGACCTGGATGTATCATTCACTTTAGTTGTGCATGCCTGTAACATGCTCTCAATCACTGTTCAATGCTTCTTTGCTCCCAAGGCATGCAGAACAACACAGATCAGGTGTCTAAGTCAGTGATCTGATCTCATTTGAGCTGAAGAGAGTCAGAGCCAGAGTCTTTAGCACTTATTTACACTAATCAGCGTTCCTGTCAGCAGGAAGAACCTGGCTGACACTGGACACTGCGGGTCTGGGATGAGAACAGGTCTGACAGAGAGTGCGTTTGTGATGTGATGGCTTTAGTTGTGCCTGCATTAGTGCTTGTGAAGTTGAAAACAGTTTGGCATGTCTGCTAATCATAGAAGCCATGGTTTCACAGTCCTGATTTTGGTGCCTTATGTAGGCCATAGGAAAAAAAAAATTGCAGCTATATTAATAATTTGGAATCTATTTATGCTATTCTGTTTAAACGACGTGAAAATAGCTGTATTTCTAACAATATGCTATTTACATATGTTAACATATCAAGATTTTCTTCTATTTATAAGTTACTAGGCTACTTATTGCAAATAGTGGCAAATATCTGCACCTCAGTATTGTAGTACGTTATATGTATGCATGTGTGTGTGTGTGTGTATTAGGGCCGGGACTCAATTTAAAAAAAATAATCTAATTAATTAGAGGCTTTGCAATTAATTAATTGGAATTAATCTAATTTTAATCGCATATAAATATTTGACCTGAGAACCACGCTAGCTGCTATATGTTTAGCATTGAGATACTTGAAGTTCGATGATACGCGAATTCCTTGTTGCATAGCTTGCACACAACCATGCTCTTATCCAGTTGCGGTTCTACATGGAGTTTCTCCCTGGGCCAGACCTCCTCTTAGCGCCCCCTAAGTCCCTCCTCTACACATCTCTCTCCATGACAGTAACAGTTACACTTTTATGTAAAAGGAGTGCAAATGAACCAAACCCACCCAAACTAACTTGAAAATAAACACACATTACATCACTAATACAAAAACCTAACTGTCTTGCTCAAACGACAAAAAAATAAGTAAACTCCTTGAAGCCTTGATCTTAGTTGGCATACAAGTGTTATTCAAATGCATAGGTGCTATAGAAACCTTAAAACAAAAGGCACAGCTGATCCTTGAGAAATTAGAATTTACCCTTATCTTGGGAAACGTGACAGATGTTCTGGAACTAACAAAAGGCTACTGTCTCACTATGAGCTTCCTGTTAATGACAAAATACATGACTTTTAAAGTATACTGTTATATGGGAAACTGTGTACAGGGGCAAGTCTGAAGAATCGTGTGGCATGAAAAATTGGAGTTATGCTGAGTAATTCAGCTTTGCATCTGTTGTGAGTCAGACCTCTGTGGCTCTCTCCAACCACCATCAGCGGGAACCTTCGCCCGAATATTGAAGTTTCCG
>JAUYWG010000006.1:632515-661173 GCA_034779775.1 Enteromius afrohamiltoni
ATACATGCATGTGTTTGTATTTTTATATACTTAATAAATATACACAGTACATACAAATATACTATATAAAGAAAAACGTTTATTTTGGATGCGATTAATCGCGATTAATCATTTGACAGCACTAATAAAATGTAAATATTCCAATTTCATTGGTTGATAAAATATATACTTCTTACTAGTTGTAAAACGCATTTCCAGTATAGTTAGTGTTTTCTGTTTATAACATTTCGTTTCTGTTTAAATTAAGCACCTTTGATTAAACATGAACTGTTTAGTTCAGTGACGTTTCCAGTGAGATAGCAGACTTGTCAAAAGCAGGTTGGTGACGTCACACGTTGCGTCACGTTCTCCTGCCCCCTCCGTTATTCCTTACAAAGGGAAAACATCTCGCGAGCAGGGTTGTGTTTTGAAAGGTTCGCGGACGCTGTTTTACGGTATATTAGTACAAATTGTAACGCGGAACAACACGAGGCAAGGAAGACAGCTGTGCTTATCGATACAGCACGACATTTACCGGAATATCCGATACTGAGGCGAGAAAAGACGTGCGCTGTGGAATCGTTTTCCTTTCTAACGATATCCATGAGTCAAGAGCGAAGATCCAGCACGGATGTAACGCATCGGAATACTCTGGATTTCCCTGACAGTGGTGCTCACCTTTCAGGCTGTCGTTAGTGGAGTTCGTGAGGGGTAATGTTTCATAATGGGATGAGGTTCAACGCTGAACGTCACACTGCTGGTGTTTGCATCATAATCCCTCAGCTGACATTTAGATGTTATCTTCCAAAACTGCACGAGGAGCATCTCCATGAGGTTCCCTCTGAGAAGAGGGAGTGAAAGTTGCATCCATCTCATACTATCCAAACCCTCTAACAGCCCTAAACTCATGTAGTTCACAGACTGAGGTATGAAAATGGATAAACTCACCATTATTTCAGGATGTCTTTTTCTCGCGGCAGATATATTCGCTATTGCAAGTATTGCAAATCCAGACTGGATCAATACAGGCGGTCAAGAGGGTAAGAAACTTCATGTTCAGGGAAACGCTACTCGAGCACACGTGTATATGCATGTGCAATGTTTTTAGGACCATCCAGCATAAAATGACAAAACAATTTATCTGGCTCTATGCATTAAGGAAGCAATTGATGGGGCCTGTTTCATAAAACAGGTCTATTTCACTTATTGCTCCAAAATAAGTCAGGCTAACTAGAATGAGCTTGGCTTGTTTGGCAAACTTGTTTTATGAAACAGCCCCCTGCTGTAGTTAGACACACTGCACTCAAACAAGATAGGACAACATCCTTTTTCTTTCTCTACATATCCAGTTATGGGTAGAACATATAAATATATAAAAGCATCTGGCACTGATAAAAGCCAGTGATTAAATGTTTTGCATTAACGCTTTTAAGCAAAATGTGTTGTTGATCACTCTGCGTGTTTGTTGCTGTATTAATGAAGTCTGTTGGGAATTGCCTTCCACAGAGATGAGATCTAACAGCAGTTAATTAGTTGGAAAATTGCTGTTATGTAAACGTGGGAATAATATTAATAGAAAGTTGTTGCTGCAAATGATCTTACAACTGATCCTCAAATTTTCCACTCTACTTTAATGCGCAAGTAAAAAAAAAAAACAACTTTCAATTATTCTGACACAAGATGGGCTCGACATATGTTAGTTTTGTTGAAGAAGATCCCCTCCTAAACAAATGTCACTCAAAACAGCTGTTTACCAGCCGTTACTTTATTTTTTTGTTCCAAAGAGAGACAAAATGCTCTCAATGCTAAAAACACAGCACAGTGTTACTGGAAGAACACTTGCGTTACTCCACAATATATATATATATATATATCATAAAAATCCATCCAATTCTACCGGTCAACTGCAAAATCTGTCTCGTAATGACACTAAAATGTATAATTGGCCACTGTCCCAGGCAGCCTATACCTGTCATCTGTGTTGTATCACTCCAGCTCTCTTTTCCTGTATTATTTCATGTGCTTAGAATTTTTTGTTTCACATTCTGTGTGTATATTTACATAAGTAAATTTGCTATGGCAAATATATAAAAACTTTTTACACAATATTTACTCAAAATGATAATAAAAAAGCACTGTGCTTCACTGACAAGGGCTGGTGGTAGATTCCGGCCCAAGTGGGAATATGACATGAAATCATAGCTATGCTTTACGGCTTTAAATATGTGTATAGGGAAAGAACAGGATATCCTGTGGAGTGTCTTTAAATAAAGTTTCCCACGGTAAAGCTGGATTTGGCTTCCATTAGAGAATAGATACTGACATTAGATTTACACTAATCTTTTGTGTAGCTCAGTTAAAGCTTAATGCTAAAGCCTATTGTATCACATACACTAAGATAATAAATGTAATTTTAACTGTTAAATGCTGTAAAAATGCGTTAACAGTATCTTACCAGATATTTAATGTAATTTTATATTTCTATTTAATGTAATTGTACAGTAAAATGTTGTTAATTATACAGTTTTAGACATAAATAAAACAAATCAATGTATAATATACAGTCAAAAGCTGTAAAACTATATTTCCAGAATTCCCTTTTTGACTATTTACATTTGAAAGCATTTTGTTTCATTTAAATAATCACGTTTTTTAATAGTTTTTGTTATCGGTTGTGTACATTTGGGCTTTGTTATATCTTCTGTTGTTTAATGAATGTTTATTGCATTATTTAAGTGTGTGATGGTGTTTTGTATTTGGGTGAATGACTCTATGCACCTTCTATATATCAGTATACACCTCTACTTGTGTTGAAACCGTTTGAGCTTTAAGTTTTCAAGTGGCTTTCTTTCACCACCTTTATATTATGGTGTTTGTCAGTACGTTAAAAGAACAAAACTGATTTTAATATCAGTGCATTGTTGAATTTACTGGTTTACAATTAAATTTTCAAAGAGTTTGTAAATTACAGTTTTAGTCTGTAAAATAAAACAGTTTTAGGCCGTAAATGTGTTTACTGTTTCCAAAAATGTTTTGGTAAAAATTACAGATTTTTTTTTTTTTTACAGTGTATGATGCATGCAAAACTTTGCTAAAAACTCACAGTCATATGGTCCAGGAAGGACTTCACATCAATCAATCAAGTATTTTACTGATTGTGGTGGTGTAGCATCATAAAACTGGTTGTAGAACACTTAATTTTATTTCCGAGTGCATTTTTTCTTCTTCTACACACACATACGATGTATGTTGGAAGACTTTTGGTAACCAAGCAGTTTCAATTCTTATTGACTTTCATTGTATCTTTGCCCTTACAATGTACGTCAAACTAAAATTAAAATGTCTAGTTACCAACATTCTTCAAATGCCTCATTCTGTTTTCCAAAAAAAAAAACCCCGTCATACTGGTTTGGAATGATATGAAGAAAATGATTTTATTTTAGGAGAACTACTCCAGTAAAGGAACATGATTCTGTCCTTATTTACTCATACTGTACCAGTCTTGAATGCTGTTTTATTATTTTCTAATCCTAGTTATGTTGTGAAGTGTTAAATGAAATCACTTTGTAGTCACAATATTTTTTGTATATTTTACACACAGGAGCTCTGACTGTTGGCCTAGTCAAGCAATGCCAGACCATCCACGGTCGAACCAGGGTATGTATCTCCCCAAGCCTTCCTCCAGAATGGATCACTACCCTGTTCTTCATCATCTTAGGCATCATCTCGCTCTCTATCACTTGTGGCCTGCTTGTGATCTCACACTGGAGGCGAGAGGCTACAAAATATGCCCGCTGGATCGCCTTCATGGGAAGTATGTTACCTAAAGCAAAGTTGATATGCAAAAAAAAACCTCACATGTTTAGTGGTTTAAACATTTTTGTGTTATTTATTTTCTGTAGTGGTCCTCTTCTGCATGGCCGCCCTCATATTTCCAGTTGGATTTTACATCAATCAAGTTGGAGGACAACCTTACAAATTACCCAATAATACGGTTGTTGGGTCCTCATATGTACTGTTTGTTTTGTCAATATTTTTTACAATAGTTGGACTTCTTTTTGCAGGTAAAGTCTGTCTTCCTGGCTGACAAATCCTCTGTAGTAATTGTTTTTACTTTCAATGCCAGTTTTGGTTTAAATGATGACAAAAAAATCCACTTTAAAGGGATGACTCGCTGACACGAAATGGCCTTTTTTTTTGCAGTGAATGTTTTATTAGAATGATATTGTGGTCATTAAAAGATTTACATAAGTAATAATGTACAGTCAGTCATTAAGGCCAAATAAATCAGGGGATTTATTTTTGAATAATGACTGGCAGACTGTACAATATCCTGCTTATGACAAGGCTGCTCACCAAATAAATAAAAAAAATGACATATAGCATTGATTTGAGTTTTCTTTTTTTTAGCATTTTACCTGTATATTAGTGTAAAGAAATCATTCACTCAAAAATAAACATTTGCTGAAAATGTACTCACTCCCAGAATATCCTAGATGAGTTTGTTTATTTGCAAAACAGATTTGAAGAAATGTCATCACTTGATGGACCAATGGATCTCCTGCCGTGAATGAGTGCCATCAGAAATGGCTGATAAAGACATAACCACAAGTCATAAGTAATCACGTAACGTCTTGTCGAATGAAAAGCCGTGTGTAAGAAAAAATCATTAACGTCTTGTCGAATGAAAAGCCGTGTGTAAGAAAAAATCATTAACGTCTTGTCGAATGAAAAGCCGTGTGTAAGAAAAAATCATTAATTTTAAAGCATTGCGTTTGGCTAAAATACAGGTTCCTCTATCTGTAATGGACCCTTTTCAGAAGACTGTGCTGTCGTGTTTAACGGTCAACAGCATCCTAAATCCTTAAAAGTTTTTCTTATTCATATTCATATTCTTATTGTTATTCATTAATTTTTTTTTAAAAAGGTGTGCACATTTAAAACACCATTGTTATTAGTATATTACCTTTGCTTCAAATGACAAAAAGATAGTTTATGCTAATGCAAGGGTGTTTCTAAAGCAGGATCTATGAAAGGAATAGTAGGAGAATAGTCTCTATTTTTTTTCTTTTTATTGGAAGTCATGAAAACACTATTGTGGAGTTTTTATTTTGCTATTTGAGCAAATGGGAGTGCAAAAATATATATTTGTGGTATCATCCCATTCACTGCTATTCAAGTTGACCCAACTACGACGACTTCCGCTGCAGAGAAACCCGAAAACGTCAAATGTGCCCATAGCATATTGGTTTCGTACTGCATATCTCTTATGGTGTTATTTTAATGTATCCTAATTATGAACACACTGGTTTGTAGTGCAAAAAGTTTTACCGTTTACTGCACGTTGTCATTCTCGTTATTTACGTCTAACGAACCGGAAGCCTCACCCATAGTCGTTGAAGAAAAGGTGCCCTGCCTCCCAATGCGCATACTATCCACCCTAAATCTGATTTAAGTCATTTTCAACACTGTTTAGGACAGATAGGGTAGAAAGTATGCGCATTAAGACGAAGGGGTATGTTTAATATGGTGCGGGTCGCCCCCTCAATGCGTTTCGCCATGTTGACGTGCCCCCGTCATAAAAAAAAACCATTCTCATTGGCTGCTCCCTCCGTGGATATGCTAGTATCATGTTGTTTGGTGACACAAAAAAAAGCGACAATGGAGCACACTTATGATGCAAAGACAGCGGGAGAATTAGTACGACAAACACAAAACGACCGTAAACCTCTGTACACAACAGATTTGATGATATGATGGAGAAAATCCCAAGTAGTGATTATATTTGGGTAAGCGAATTAAGCTACTTGCTGTGTATGGACTGCTTTCTAAAACTCAGTAGTATTAGTGTAATCAAGTTAGTTTAGCGCTGCCTAACACAACCTTGTAATTAGTACAAGTACATAGAAAAACAGCAATGCTTACGCTAGACATGCAACCAATTGCATCTTTGAAAAAAAACATTACGGTGTATCGGGTTATCTATTAACTAGACTTATACTACACAAATAGTTGGGTATGGTGAATATCAGGAGAAATCAGACCGCTGGGTGGCGCAATTGACCAATTATAACTGTAATAAACTTTGGAGGTTGTAGCCCACGCTGAAAATTTTTATTATTTTACCAAGCTAGAATAACTTTATTAATGAACTGACTGTGTTTTGTATGAAACCTGATTTACTAGTCTGTAGTGCACATCACTGGAACCCTTTTTATTTTAAAAAATATTTTATTTGCTCACATATTCACATATTTTGTAAAACATTGTCTGGCTGAAGAAACAGTAAATCCACGTCTAAAGCAGAATACAGAAGAAACTATGTATGAACCATGCAAAACTATGTATGCATGGTTGAACTGGATCATCAAAGGTCAGCAGCAAAGACATTGGTAAATAAAATGAGATTAGATACATTTATGTAATTTAATTATTGCAGGTTTGCAATTCTGAGTTTATTTTAATTCATTTTAATGGATACTAGTTAGTTGAATTAATGCACATTCACATTTAGTCTAGAGCTACACTGTATTCACACACCGTGCACAATGCTCTGTATTTCTGTTTTTTTGGGGGGGTCAGGAGACTTGTCAGTCAATAAATTAGAAAACTTTCTTACTTTTTTTTTGAAAAAGTAACTCTGTTATATTACTCTAAAATTAAAAAGTAATGCATTACTAGTTACTTGGAAAAAGTAATATTATTACGTAACTTGCAATGCGTTACCACCAACGCTGGATGTATGT
The DNA here is from genome assembly GCA_034779775.1 of Enteromius afrohamiltoni. Lineage (NCBI taxonomy): Eukaryota > Metazoa > Chordata > Actinopteri > Cypriniformes > Cyprinidae > Enteromius > Enteromius afrohamiltoni. The sequence continues at coordinate 639,241 of JAUYWG010000006.1, forward strand.
TACTTTTATAGGTCCTGAAGAAATACAGCGCAGTAGAAAATATATTGGCAGCGGTGGGATTCGAACCCACGCCATCGAAATGACTGGAGCCTAAATCCAGCGCCTTAGACCACTCGGCCACGCTACCACGAGACTCCAGTTCTGGAAGGTTTGATTAATAAAATAAATAAACAAAATGAATTACTCGATGATATTAATGCTCAAAAATTAACTCAGTTTGATAAAGAGGTCGACGGAACGAGTTAACCTATCGACATACATTGAACAAACAGCCCAATCGGTGCTTTGTTTCCTACACATCTGCAAATGTCATAAAACTCAATCTTTAGAAACATCTCAGAACAACTGCAAGCGTCACATTTGATGATGCTGAGACTAGAAATAAAATGAATGCCAAGCACACAAAAATATCCCTTCCGTGCGCACACCACTGGAGTCTGTTCTTTTTCACAGTGGCTACGTGCAGCAGGTCCTCACCAGTGTGGAGTCCTGCCCCGCCCCCGGAACACGCGATTCTACTATGGCGAAGAATGCTCTCATGAATATTAATTGCGTGACGTGACGTAATCCTTCATTTGATTTTGGAATGTGGCCGCTTGAAGGCTTGGCTTCTAAATACTAACATACTCTATGTGTCAAGGAAATGTTAGCACGAATATAGCACGCATGCCCTTGCCTTAGTAGAATTCGTAATATGGTGCAGATCGATAACAACATGAGCTCCCCCATAAAAGGCCACGTGATTGACTAAAGCACATGGCTGTATTTGAATAATATTTTGACGATTTTCTCTTTATCCATATCCGTTTTATGCACTTTTTTTACACATTATATATTTGTTTACTTTGACGTATTCAGATACCTAATCAGAACAATAAGTGCATGAATGTATTTTTGATGAAGCCCACTAGAGGGCTGAATATGCAGCTTTGTCGTTGTCTGGAGTTATGCGGGGTTGGAGGAATCAACACGAGGGAACATTTGCTCGCAGTCCAGGACACGTAGTACGCATTTCTGCAGAGGCACAGTAAACCTGTCACTGTCCAGTGTTTGAGACACAGCCGCAGCTGAAACATCCGCTCAAACGCGCGATTCATTCTAGATTTGGCTTCCTTTTTAGAAAAAGGGTGTGAAGGCGATTCGAGATAAGAGCATCTGTCTCCTGTTTTCGTTATGTCTTCAATCTAGCAGCTTTATTTATCCTAACATAAGGTATGTGACGTGCGCTTTTGCTTATTTTCGTGCTCTGTACCTTTAAGATGTTATGTTATGCTTTATTATTGTTAATATGTATGCGACAGATTACAGTGAAACTTGAAATGAACGACGTTGTAATTGAATGTATTAATATCGAATGCTTTTTGTTATTGCGAACTGTTGTTTTAAGTATATTTGGCACAACAGCTATTTGACGGCTCGATGGAATGCATGGAACAGGAACAGGTTAATCTCGGATTGACATTAGCCAATACCTTCAACCTTTAATCAACATTTAATCAACCTGTTGTTGACCATTGCATTATTTTTTCTCTCACAGCGCATCTGCTGATATAACAGCATTTGACACTTATTCTAATGTGCTTCTTTATAGTTTTTCTGCACAACATAGTGGGACATCATGGCTGAGGAGGAGCTCATGTTTAGTATGGAGGAGGTGGTGGGAAGTCCTAGGAATGGATCTGCTAAGAATGGAGTGTCTTTCCAAGACTGCAATCCATGTGACGAAGATGAAGATGATGATGACTTCCGTATCTGCCCCATTACTGACGACCCCATAACCCCAACCAAAGGCTTCTTTGACTATCCAAAGGACGTCGTTTGCAACCAACAGCTTTCTAATTCGTTGCCCAAAAACTCCTTTACTTACAGGGTAAGTCTTTCCCAGTTAACCTGCAGCTGTGACAATTCAATAGGTTGGGCTAGATAATATATATAATATAATATGCATAATATATAACATAAAGGTCAAAAGCATTCTTTACAACGTTATTATGTTATACAAATACAGAGTAGGGTCATCCTAGGTAAATGTAGCCCCTAGCATGTAAACAAAGGCTATTTTTTGGACCAACATACCACCATTTGTACTATGTCTGTAGTACACAGCATGGTTGTTGTGTGTAGTATTAGAATTGTATGGTAATTGCATAATTATATAACAGGTGTTTTTATTTATAAATTACACATAATTAACATATTAGGTGAAATTGCTGTCACTTGACTGTTTTACACACTGTCTTATACTACAGTAGCTATTATGTTATACTGTTATTATAACAGCCATAGGTGCATACATTGTGTATTTAGCATGACTTTAATGCTGTATCATTATCCATTTCACAATCGTATTTTGGTGGTGGTCCAAGAATGTCCTTATCTTCTTCATGTCAACTTAGACAATGACCTCTTTGTATTGGTAAAGGAGACTGCCTGTAGCACAGAGAGCTAGTGAACAATTTTTTTTTCAAATCATTTTTGTGTTGTTACCAGAAGAAGACGTGAACTAATGTAGAGAATGCAAAAGTTGTTTTCCTCCATCTCTGTGACACTCTCACTTCCATATATGGAGCTCTCTTAAGCTGTCACGATATGCGACTTCCTTAACCTCATGTACTGTAAATCGTACTGTAAACAAGCCAGGTTGCATTTGTACTAATAGTTTTGTGCTTAAACAAGTGGGTCTGTCTATTCCTTCAATTTAGAACAAAAATGAAACCGAGCAGGATGGGCACTCTGTCAGGTTTGGCTCTTTAACTGAGAAAGGCCGGGTATGTTTAGAAAAGTTTCTACTCTTCACCTTTACTTATTCTTTCCCAGAATTTATTAATTCATCTTACCCTGTGTTATTGTGGCATCTAGGCTAGAATGCATGCTCTTTCCATATTTCTCCTGTCACTGTATTTTCCCTTTCAATCATTATGCATTTGCTCACTGAGATGCAAATAATGTGTTTTTGAACAAACAATATTTTTACTTTCAATCATTTTTTTACATAATTTTACTTTGCTTTTTAGATGCATGTTAAAGATCTCTTTTCTTAAAAGATTTCTGTGCATATATTTCATTTTTTAATAATGTACAGCACAGAAGATGCTACTTAAAAAAAAACAGGTTGAAACGATCAACACAAATGCTGATCATGCATAATACTAATATGCATTCTAATCTTTCGAATTTCAGAAATAATTCATATTTAAGTGAGTACTCTGCAGGAGATGCCTATGGCTTATGAATACCTATGTCACGCCATGTCTTGTGATACATGGGTAATGTTTCCATACTTCAGGGCTTCCCTGTAAAGAAGAGCCCACACTTTCGTAACATCTGACGTATATTTGTACTCACTGTCTCACCGACCTTTCAAAAGGAAATAAATAAGTGTGCTTGGCCACATGATCTACTTTTACTGGTTATTTTGAGATATCGTGTCATGTCTGCCACATGTCAGGTTTACTTGGATCATGATGTGACTTTTACTAGTACAGTAAACTATATCTCTTACAGCCATTATTTAGAATTAGCAAAGCACAAAGTTCAGGAAATAACCAAGCCCAGTGTTTGCTCCTGACAAATGCTTAGCAGCATCACAGAAATTGTTGTTGCTACTGGTTGTTGGAGTACCAGTCCAACAGGAACATGAATCAAGGAATGTAACAGTTCTTGTTCCATTTCTGATTCCCAAAGGGAATAGGATGCCTGTATAATCATTTTCTGTTGGTATTTCTTTAATTTTTACAGTGGGATCCCTAACTTAATGCCAGCTGGAAGCTTTCAGCATTGACTCAAGCTTTCCTTTTTCACTCTTGCATGACTATTATTGTAGCATACCGCTTTTCTTCCAGTGCATTTCTTCTTTTCCCAACCATTGTTTTGTGCTTGCCCTAAAATATAGTGTGGATCTTCCATCTTCAGTTTTTCAACCCATACAAACAGGTGTGAAACTGTACCGAAACAACTACAATTTCTCTTGTTCAGGCAACTTGGAAACATGCTATTGAGAAAGCCAAAGCCATGCCAGATCCTTGGGCTGAGTTCCATCTGGAAGAAATCGAGACAGAGCGCTGCACTCGATACAGGTCAGTGAATATAAGGCCTTTTGAATTGTTAACCTACTGTTCAAGGAGTGGAGGTTTGAATCCAGAGGCAACACATAAGCAGTGTTAGAAAAGCTAATTTGAATCTTTGGACGGCCAAGCTACAAGTTAAGTCAAGCTATTTTTTTGGAACAGTAGTGTAACTAGCTACACTACAACCTACTAGCAAAAGGCAACAACACTGAAGCTACGTAAAGGGTTAAATGTTGCAAACCTGTAATACTTTCATTCATCTACAAAACACAATTAATAATTCCATTTGAAATTCCATACAAGCAAAATCATGGTGGTTTTAAAAGTTCATAAAGAGATTGTGAGAGTAATTAATCAGAATCATGCTTTATCCGATAAACTGATTGAGTTAAAGCCTTATAAAAGTAACTAATTACCAGGGAAAGTAACTATTGCGTTACTAAAAAAAAAAATCAAATGGCAAACTTGGATGCTCCCAATATTAAATGCTAAATTAATGAAACTAACTGGTAGTGGTGCTTGTTTATCATTTAATGTTTCTATAAAAACTGGGGCAAAGAATTATAAGATAACAAAACTACTACGAATTCTACTACTAATAACAATATAAAATGCACTAAGTATTACTGCAGGGTTCATGAATATTAATCACGTTGTTTGTGTTCACTCGAATTGATTTGCTGAACTCAAAACAGGGACAATAATAGGTGAGCGCCAGCCAATAAGATTGTCATTAGCGCACTAGTCCCGCCCACTACCAGAGAAACAGGCAGTTCCTAAAAGTTGAGGAATTCCAAATGAAATCCGTTATTTTGACAGGAAAATACAACAAAGAATATCGTTTACATGTTGCGCGTCAAGTCTGCATGCAAAGACTCTTGCTCTTCAACTTTCTAAAGAGCCCGTGCGCCTTCACAGAGTTTATGGTAACGTTACGTCAAATACATCCATTGAGATGGACTGAAAAATGCTAATAATATTATAATAAACTATAGTAACGGCACATTTTATGGTCCGTAACGGTAACGGCGTTGTAACGGGGAAACAGTAATTCGTTTGATTACTCGTTACTGAAAAAAATAATGCAGTTAGTAATGCCGTTTATTTGAACGCCGTTATTCCCATCACTGGTAAAATCATTGATCAGTTCTCAACTGTACTACCTTGGTGCATGAGAACAAATCTCATTGGTTCTCACATGTCAAGCAAGAAATTTTGAGCTTCTGTTTCACAACAACAAAAATCTTAATTTGTATTTAAGAGATGAACATATGAGCTACTCTCATGTTACTGAAAAATGTGAAGTTTGTAAGGTCGCTGCTTTTTTTAAAGTCCCCAACACTGCACGGCATTGACCCCTGTGCCCTATCATGACCTTTGTGTCCCCCTTTTACCAGACCTAAGATTTAACCAATATAACACCTCACAGACCCCTGACACAACTCTAAATCAATCTCAGATTATTTAAGAACATGTCATGGCATGTTAAATAAGAGAGACTGTAAGTATAATATCAGATGGATACAAACAAGGGGTGCGCTCCTAGATTCAAGACTCTAATTTTAAACATTTGTAACTTCACACCTATCCCTGAGTGTGCATTAAACAACTGAGTCTGGTGGGCTGGTCTACATGGTACACAGTGTTCTCAGTAAAAGGGAAAAAAACTCAAGTACTTACTTGTGTAAATATTGGCCGTTTGCTTTTAGGACTGTGCCTATTGTGCAGTATCTGCTCTTTTAACCCTTTCATTAAAAGTCCTAATGAAGACGAATTAACGTTTTCTTTTGTATTTCTTTCTTTATAATGTAGAACATAGGGTAAATACGTTTACATTTGTTATATTTACATATCCATGTAGACATGTTTTAAAGCTGATTTCCAGTTGCTGCTGTTGAAAATTACTTCCTGGGAATGAGAGGAAATAGAAAGCCATAATGAAAGTGATAAAAGTGTAAATGTGTGTTCTTGCTCTTTAGATACAGTGCGGTTACTGGTGAATGGGCAAAGGATGAAATATTTATCAAGGTTTCCTCTCAGGTATTTTTGCCGAATAATACACTTGTTTTTCTTGATGGTAACACCAATATAAATGTGTTAGTACTGATTATTTGTGTGTGTGTGTATTGGTGTATATGTACCTTATTTAATTTAATTATATTTCTTTCATAGCCATTTGGAAAAGGAGCCATGAGAGAATGCTTTAGAACGTAAGTCAAACCAATTTACAGTATACGCCCTAGACTAGAGAAATGTTACTTTTTTACTAATGAGCTGGTTTGAAGTGAAACGTAAAAATTGTACAATTTCTTGTCACTGTAGTCATTTTTTCCAGTGTTTATAATTTTTCATTGAATGTACTTTTATCCATTTCTTGTCAATGTAGTCAAGTTATGTTTAAGTTTATTCACCTTTTAGATTTTTTCATTTACTACAAAAATGTTATAAGTACAAATATTTCACATAATTGTTTAATTGCTTTCAAAACGGCACATTATAATATTATATGCATTACAAATTTTGCTTGTCACATTGCATTGAAGTCAAATTCACCACATTAAGCAGCCACCAACATTGTAATATTAAGATATTTGTTACGCTATATAATTTATTTTGTGTGTATGCTTTAGTGATATATCTTCCATTTTTCAAGTGATAATTGTAGAGCTCTCAACTTGAGTTTTTTTTTTTACTTGTAGCTTTGTTCTCTTTCATTCACAGGAAGAAGTTGTCCAACTTTTCCCACAGCAGCAACTGGAAATCTGCCTCAAACTACGTGGCTAAGAGATACATGGAGACTGTGGACAGAGATGTTTACTTTGAGGATGTGAGGTTGCAAATGGAGGCTAAATTATGGGGCGAGGAGTTCAATCGCCACAGGCCTCCCAAACAGGTACTACTTCGGTGGATGTTGTTTATATCTTTGTGTGTAACAAAATCTGCTTTGCACAATCACTCCAGAAATTAATTATGTGCCTGTTTAATGTATCCCATTATTTGCAGGTGGACATCATGCAGATGTGTGTAGTGGAAATGATTAGTCGTCCTGGGAGCCCATTGTTTCACCTGGAACACTACATTGAGGGGAAGTACACAAAGTACAACTCCAACTCTGGTTTTGTGAGGGACGATAACATACGGCTTACACCCCAGGTGTACTGTCAAAGACGTAACAATGGAAATCTGTTGTCCCAGTCAAATGAGATGCAATTATTTATTGGCAATTGTGCATTTGTGGCTTTAGGCATTCAGTCATTTCACATTTGAGCGCTCTGGACACCAGCTGATAGTGGTGGACATTCAGGGTGTTGGGGACCTTTACACAGACCCTCAGATTCACACTGAGAAGGGGACAGACTTTGGAGATGGCAACCTGGGTATTTCTAAACATCCATTTACATACAGTTATTTGTCTGAAGGTTAAATAATGTAAGAATAAGAAAAATGTGTAATGATTGTGTGTGTGTTTGTATTTTAGGTGTGCGTGGCATGGCTCTTTTCTTCCACTCTCACCTGTGTAATAAAATATGTAGGAGTATGGGCCTCGCTCGCTTTGACCTGTCCCCTTCTGAAATTGCACAACTGGACTGCACCAACAAATTACTGGTTTGTATCGGTGGATAATAATAAAACAAAAAAAAACTTTATGTAAGTGTAGCCAGTGCTCGATGGTAGGATAGCCTGGGGCCAGTGTGAGAGATTTGGGTCAGTTGACGGAGCTGCTCAATAGGAACGTTTCTATATTTATGTACACTGCTGCAGAGATGGAAGTTAGCGGAAGTTAGCATCACCCTGGTTTCCTTGAGAAAAACCCAGTAAGATTTTTACATCTGCTTTTGGACTGCTGCAAAAAAATAAGCTCTGTGAGCAACAAAGGTGTATGATTGTTTGTTTTGTTCATCACAACAGTCTTCACAAATAAACACAACCTTTATGGTTTAAATATAAAGAAGTAAAGGTTTCTGGATTCGTCAACCTGTAGTATTTATAGCTTAAATATTAATACACCATTTTTCAGAGTTAACAAATATATATATGTATAGTAAAATATTATATTTAGGTTCTGATAGTTAATTTAATTATACAGGTTTTTTTTTAATCACTGGACATCGCTGAATATTTATTCTTTCTAGGATTTTCTAAACAATTGTTTTTGTTTTCCTAAGCAGCAGTCGGCTCATACTGTCCTCCGTGGGTGTGAAGAGCATTGTGGTTCGCCCCGGGTCCGGACGACCTCCCTCGGCCACATGCCTGTGCTCCTCTCTCGGCTCTCTGAAACTTCCTCGGTTGATGAAAGCAGTGACACAGACTCAGTTCCCTGTTCTCCACTTAGTATGGGCATCTCTGCAGGCCGATCACCCATGGGTAATTCTATACTAACCCGGTACTATGTGTGAATGCACCTGACTGACCCAGCCGATTAATATCTGATTAGCCAAGCTTCATCAAGTCAGTGGCAGAATTTTTCTATGTAGCTGAAAGGAATACAGTCACAACCTACTTGAATGGAAAAGGTAGGTTTTAAAAACCTATATACCTGTAAAAAGAAGTATAGTGAGGTTTCATACATTTAGGAATCAAAACCAATTTAGTTAATACAGTTATCAAATTATATGTATGTTTTACAGTTGCCCCCTACTTAAAGAAACAGACAAAACAACGAATGGTTTATTTTAGGGCTGTCAGCATGTTGCAACCATCTGGAAACACTTTCAAATATAAATATTTATACCATAAAGTACACGAAGTTCTTCCACTTGTTGTCAGCTGGCCGAGAACTTAAGTGGGCCTTTGACTGGCTGGTTGTGATGTTACTAAAATTACCAGTTCTTTTCATTCGGAAAACAAATATAAATATTCAGTGCTATTTTTAGACAGAAAGTTCTCTGACCACACTCTAGTGCTTAAAGGTTTAATGTGTTGTTTGACACGTATAAAGCAAAAATGTAGAACCATCTTTTTGTATTTTGTTACAAATATGGATAACAAAACAACGTTAAAGTGAAAATAAGGTTTCCTCTAAACATGTATTTCTGCAGCAGTGCGACTTGTCTAAATATACATTTCCCAATAGAAAGGTAGCTATAGCAGTAAGGGTTTGTTTTCCCTAATGCTCAATTATGTTCCTACCTAGAATATGTTGCACTGCCTATATATCCATGGCTCACTTCATGAATATTATTCGCTTGTGTTGAAGTTGCTAGGTTACCTGGGCCAGTGTGCACCAACCTTTTATTGTTTTGATTAGTATTATAAGCACACACATCCTAACTTGCATAGGTTAGGATTCAATGGAGTATATACTTGTTTGAATATCAAAACGGTCATGTAGACATTTAATATTGTTGGAAACAGCAGTGACAAATGTGTTTAATATCAACAGCAATCTAATCTCATTGTATTACATGTTCTGTTCAATTACAACATTTTACGTTTTTCTCAATTCATGTACTAATAAAATGTATTTGTGAATTTCATCCTTACACCTGTTAGCACTTAGGATATTCTAGTTAAAATGTAAAGCTTGTTCGCGTATATGTCGTAAAACATGCATTTTTGTGTTGTTTCTAGACAACTGAGCATTAATTTAATTATTTCATTCATGTCACTACTGCCATGTCTTTCTATTTATGTGTGTTTACAGGCTGGTCATTCATAAATGAAATGAATGACGCCCATCGAGCTAATGCAGATCGCAAGGTCAGTTTACGAAGAAGAACATACATCCACCATTAAAGCAATAGTTCACTCAAAGATGAATTATGTCCAAAGATAAAAATTACCCCATATTTTTCTCACCCAAAAGCCACTCACTCTGTGTTCTTTTTTCAGAGGACCACAGAATTTTGAAATATGAATATCCTGGGTCTTCTAAGCTTGGGAATGCGGGTGAATAACTCTGAAGGCGTATAGGTTAGTTTTACGTCGCAGTACTTGCGCTTCAAAATAATTTTCTGCACAAAATAATGGGCACTAGCCACCAGCATTACCAAGCTTGGAAGAGCCAGGGTAAATGTTTTAAAAACTGACTGTGTTCATCTGAAAAAAAGAAAGTCATGTACATCTAGGATGGCTTCGGGGTGAGTAAAATATGGGGTCATTTTCATTTTCGGGTAAACTATTCCTTTAAAAGTGACATTAAAATTAATTAATATTTTGTGAAAATGTTATTTGATGATGATTTTAGCAGCAATGTATTCACAGGACTCAGAGAATGGAGGAGACAGTGGATACCCCAGTGAGAAACGCAGTGAAGGAGACTCAGCCGAACATCACAGTCAGGTACGGATTATTATGCTATGCAAATAAGAAAACGTACAAAAAATGATATTACATATATCATGTTATATTATGTTAAATTAAATATTAATTACAATATCATTTGTATCTGGCACTAAAAAGTGAGGGTTTTAAATGACTAATCCGTTCTTTGAGGGTGTCAGATTTAAAAAAAAAAAAAAAAAAAAAAAAACTGGATATTTTAAACTAAACCAAAAATTTACAACTGTTATATTTAAATAAGAAACTGAAATTGGAAGCTAATTGCTTGTTTTCTTTGTTACTCCCCCAGCAATGTTTCCTTTCTGTTAGAAACTTGTTGTGTGCTGTGCTTGAAGGAACACTCATTTTGGCTCATTTTCCAATTCCCCCAGAGTTAAAAACGTTTTACCGTTTTCAAATCTATTTAGCCAATCTCTGTTACTGGCAGTTGCACTTTTAGCTGCAGTTTAACATAGATCATTGAATTGGATTAGACCATTAGCATCTTGCTGAAAAATTAGTTTCTATATTTTTCCTATTTACAACTGTACTCTTCTGTAGTTATGTCTATTAAGACGACATTTTGAGAGAGGTGCTACTGATCTAATCAGATTAATCTGATTTTAGGGGAGTTGGAAAACGTGCCTAATTTGAAAAATAGTGGAGTGTCCCTTTAAAGGCATAGTTCACCCAATAATTCCAATTCTGTTATTAATGACTCGCCCTCATGTCGTTTCCAAACCAGTAAGATCTTTTTACACAAATTAAGATATTTCTGTGCATTCCAAGAGTTCTCTGACTCAGAACCGTAGCAAGGAAATTGTTCAAATAATTCACGTGATTGATCTGCAATTTCACAAAGCTACGAGAACATGTTTTGTGCTCAAAGTAAAAATAATGAGTTCATTCAACAATTCCTCTCTTCTGTGTCTCCCTGGCTCCATTTTGGAGAGTATCGATTATGTAAATAATGTAAACTTTTCTGTGTCAGCAGCACCGTATGTAGATAAGATGTTTAACCTGATGTAAACAACGTGTTCACATACATATGTTGCATACGTTGTTTACGTATGTGATACTAGCCAAAATGGTGCTATATGGTGATGCGGAGGAGATTAATTGTTGAATAGAGATATTATTTTTGTTGTCTTTGTGCAGAAAAATCATTCTCGTAGCTTGTTGAAATGATAGTTAAACCACTGATGTCACATGGACTATTTTAACGATGCCCTTGCTACGCTTCGGTACCTTGGTCATGTAAGGATCTTTGCTAGGAGGGTCAAGGAGCTCTCAGAATTGATCAGAAATATCTTCATTTGTCTTCCGAACGACGTTAAGGTGAGTAATTATTGACAGAATTTTCATTTTTGGGTCAACTGTCCCTTTAAAATGCAACATGAAATGCAGCAGTAATTTTTGGGCTCTGAGATATGTGATGGTAGGTTTTTACATCATCATTTAGGGACGTCCCTTCTACAACAGACATTACTCAGAATCGGATGAGGACAGTGTTCGTCGGGTAACTACGAAACTATTGATAAACTTCCTGTATCTAATCATGATAGTCACCCATTACCCATTGATTCCTAATCTGTTTTCTCCTGATAGATCATTGATTTAGAGTGGTGCCGTTCTGTGATCCACCAGTTATCTAAACCTTTTCATCTCATTCTTCTTTCGTCTAAACTCTAACCTTTATCTCATCTCACTTTTAAACTGGTGGCAAGCTTTCCTTTCCCATACTGTATAGCCATGTGTAGGGTTCCCATGTTAATGTCAGGGATTTTGATTTTCATGTAAAACGTCTTGAAATGAAATTCCTGTAGTTGTTTTCGGACAAATAAAATATTTTTGCTGTGAAATCTTTACCAATCTTTAAAACTGACTAGTATTCATGAATGACTAGAGAAATCATGCTAGTCAAAATATGTGGGAACCCTGCATGTGATTTCCTGCATGCATTGCTTTTTTTGTGCAGCAATATTGACGTGTTTTGTGGTTTAACTCATAGATCATACTGCTTCTCATAGAAATGTTTTATATTTAAGAGAAAAATAATTAAAACAATTGAGCGGTTGCACAAAAGCAGTTTTTCAAATGACAAACGGTTTTCATTGACAAGACCACTTTTTTTGATATCACAACAGACCAATATTGTAAGCTATATTGCCACTAAATGCATAGCTTGGTCTTGCCCCCCCCAAAAAAGGATATAAAAAGTATGAACATAGACGTAGTTAAATTGTGGATATGGGGCAAGTCAATAATGTTGTAGTTGTTTGCCTTGTTTATCACTCTGGGTGCTTAACGATACACTTTCTTCTTGTATCTCTCAGCTCACAGAAGAAAAATGGAGTTTTTACCATTCATCTCGCTCCCACATACACAGACCCTCTTGTGTGGCGATGGAAGTAGAGAGACTTAACACTATGCTTCTTGAAAGGAAAATTGGTAAATCCATCCTAGGCAAGGTAAGAAAATAGCTGACAAATATCATATTATAATACATATATAATCATACACATAAGACAGCACAAATTAAGATATTTTAAAATTGAGACTTACTGTCCCTCCAATCAAAGCCCATGCAACCAAAACTTTGATGTCATTGTTTAGGATGGTTAATGAAAGTTAACCTAAATATGTTCATCGTATAAAATGAGGCTTTAATTAAACAGCTCACTTCTCAATTTTTGGATTTGTTTTACAATGCAAATATGACCTCTTGGATCTCCAAAATTGTGGTTGCACAGACTTTCAAAAGAGACTCTCAGGTTCCTTCATTTGAGTTTTATAAACAACATAAGGGAAGAAGCATGTATGCATGTACATGAAGTCAAAATGTACTTTTTCATGTAAACGTTTCCTTGAAGGTACATCTAGCCATGGTTCGCTACCATGAGGCCGGGCGCTTCTGTGAGAAGGATGCACCATGGGACCAGATTTCTGCAATGTACCATTTGGAAAGGGCTGCTATGTGTGGGGAGCTTGAGGCTATAGTTGCCCTTGGCCAATGTTACCTTCAGCTGCCACATCACATTCTACCAGAGATCGAATTAGAGGTGCTTGCTTTTCCCAGCTATCTTGTTGTGCTTCCTAATTACCTTGTACCTTCCTGCTTATGCTTCCTCTGACATGTCTGTGTTGTTTCATCTCAGTCATCTGAGGAAAACAGCAGGAAGGGTTTCCGCTTTCTGCTGCAGGCCGCTGAGGCAGGAGATCGGCCGAGTATGATCCTAGTAGCGCGAGCATTCGACACGGGTTTGAGCCTCCCTTCTGATAGGTGAGAAACGCATTGATCAATTTTTTTTTGGTCTTGTTTGACCAAGATGTGTTCAGAGCTAAAGCTTTTATTTTGAACCTGAAAACGTAGGGTTATGGACTGGAAACACGCTGTGCACTGGTATGATTCAGCCCTTAAGATGACAGACTATGACGAGGGGGGAGAGTTTGATGGGATAAAGGATGAGCCCCGCTACCTTCTGTTGGCTCGATTGGCTGAGATGTACCAGGAAGGAGGGCACAACCTGGATGCAGACCCCCAAAGAGCAGGTCAGTGTCCGTCATGCTCAGAGACCTGTGCGCTAAAGCATTAATACCAAAGTATACAACTACAAATAGACATCACTTACAGGGAAAAATTATTAGGCCATTAGTCAAAACATAAAGATTTTAAATTAATAAATTCAACTGCCAGAACTTTAGAAACATAATGTCTTGGTTAAACTTTAATTTTTGTTTGTTTGCTTTTAACCAAAGCCAGTTTTGAGAATTATTTACGAATTTGTGTCGAAATATCCTGTTCATGCCACTTTGATCATTTTTGTTTGCTTTAATGCTTTAATGCCCAGCACAAACAGTAAATGGTATTACGCAATGGAAAATGACTGCTTCGTAACATTGTCCTGTAACTTATAAAGTAATTAGTATAATAAAATTGTCATTTAAGTTACAAGTTACTTAGATCCTTTGTACTATAATATAATTAAAATGGGCAGTTTTGGGTTTCTAAATGTGTCCTGAATTTGTTGTAACATTTTAAATTGTATTTGTATGTATTTGTGAGTTATGATGTTTTTAAATTTTGTAGGTGATCTTTTCACCGAGGCTGCTGATGCCGCTATGGAGGCCATGAAGGGCAGACTGGCCAATCAGTACTACATGAAAGCAGAGGAAGCCTGGTCTATGATGGAAGAATGAAAGTGCTGGTGTGCAAAAAAAAAGCATGAACACGATTACTTTTGTGCACCCCGCAGCTGTTTACATGCTGTTTTCAATGCCTTATGTTTTCTTTGGGTCCCTTTGACTTTAGAGAAATAATTTTGATATTGGATCAGTTTTCTAATGAATGTGATAAGGGCATACGCTGATTCCAGATCAGAGATATACTGAGGTGCTAAATATACATACTTTATTGGTTAAGAATAGTTGCACAGTGTCTGCAGCCTGTTCAGGTTGCTTCCTGGGAATGCGTGCATGTCGATAATTTCTTTACCTTGTTTCCAAAAGGACAACTGGATGTTTCTTTAGTAAACATGTCGTGACTGTTAAAAAAATGACATTACTGATGATTGATTTTACTTGTGTAAAATGAATTTGCTAGTATTGTTAGATCTGATGTCAAAGAATATTCTGTTTTGATTGTCAAAAAACTTTCATAATTCATCATAATCAAGGCGTGCAGAAGTGAGTGTGGTCATTTTTGCTGATTATTTTCAAATGAGAACAAGATTACAAAGAAACAAACAATAAAATAACGGTAAAAAAAATTCAGTCTTGTTACACATTATTTAGCTGGAGTTATATATTGTTTTTTTTATTTTATACTGGGACACCACTGCACATAAATTAAGAAAAAATTCAGAAACTAAATTATATAAGATTGGATTTAATCTTATATAAGAATAGATAGAATTATAATGATAGAATTATCATTATTAATGAAAATATAGATTTTAAGACATGGCAAGGACATTCAGTGGTTATATAATAATAATCTTTTTAGCGTTTTTAAATTTTAAGCCTTAAAGCACTTTACGTAAACAAATAAAACAACAAAATGCACCATATAAAGATTATAAAATAAGCAAAATATGCATTCACAAAACTTGAAAATAAAATAATATCAAATTAATATAAAAAAATCAAGTTATAGCTACCCAAAAGCAATAAATTTTAAGGTAATATTTAAAAATCTTGAAGTGAAAAAATGTACTGAAATAAATGATTTTGCTTTCCTTATTTCAATAGGTACAGAGTTTTGAAGCTATAAAGAAGCCCTAGCACACTAGAACAGTTTAAAAATCAGATGAGGTCCCGCATTCAGGAATAGGGAGTAAAAAGCTATTACAAATACTGATGTGCCAGACTATGCACAGCCATCATAATTTTAAAATCAAACCCAAACCTAACAGAAAGCCAATGCAAGGACTCCAAGATGGGAGTGATATGAATTCTATTCCTAGTTCTTGTTAGGATTCTAGTAGACAAATTGAACTGCCATTTGTGTAGGGTAGCTTTGAGCTAGCTCTAGCCTTCTGAATAGTACTGTGATATTTCATTCAAAAATATGATGTTTGGCTGTAACAATAATCAATAGACTGACCATAACAATATATTTTTTTTTATATTGGAGTCTTGTGGTGCTTTGCAGTAGGTAAGTATGGTGCTTTCCATTGGATGAACTTGAGTGAACCTTGGGTGAGTTCCAAGAAGGAATAGATAAATATTTTTCTAAAAAATGTTCAAACTAGCAGGATTGAAAGTACACCAGGAGGCAGCTGTCATGTCGGCTTTATTGCTATTTTCAATAAATTGTTATTTTGACATCTGTAGCTCTGTTTTCAACTTTATTGACAAATTTGAGAGGACACTAAATAATAGCACTAAATAAACAACACTGAAATAATTACAGTAATTTAAGTGTATGATCAAATATAAATTATGATAACCAAAAGTTAACAAAAATAAGCTCCTTTAGTTTTTGCAAGATTGTATTAGATTCTGATCCCTTGATTTCTGATTTATTTTTCCAATAAATGCTAATGACTCTTTTGGCATGTAAAATGCAATATCTGATCATTCTTTTTAATATTCAAATTTCTGTATGAATGTCAAGAATGAACAATATGTGCAACATTACATAGTTTGATTTATTTGTTATAGATGGTTGTCCCTTATTATAGATTTTATCAGTTTCCATTGCCTCTTTTTAATTTCAAATTCAGGGGCGAAAGAAGTTAGAAACAAAGTTAGATTTATTTATACTTTTCTTCTTTTTTTACAAATTAGAAGGTGACATATTACATTGATAAAGGTTATCTTATGTGACTACATGTTACAGAGACCTATAGGACCTACTTGCTAAGTTCTGCCCCAAGAACTAAGGTTGGAGTGAACTTAGGTACATATATCTGACTGTACATTTAAAAAAGCCTTTAAAGTTACATAAAACACCCAGGTTTATGTATAATATTGCAATATGATCAATTATGCTTGCCTTTTCTGCATAATATTTTGTAATAATACAATGAATATTGATTTATCCATGTTTTTGTTCTGTAGTCATTTATTTGATCTGTATAATATGTGTGTTACAGTAAATTATACAATAATTAAAAATAAAACAAGAGAAACAACCTAAGTATTGTAATTATAATATAAATAATAAGACACTTTAAGTTATTTTGTGTGATCATAATCACTAATTAATCTCTAGTTCTTCATAGCAGTGCTTCTCTACCACCGCCGTCTTCTTTCATTTCACAGGCTGACTAGGGCGGAACGTATTTAGTTTAAAAGAGCGATTGCACATTTAACGTGATTTAATTGGCGAACTGTTCTGTCGCGTTTCGTCAACTCAAAATCCTATTGGCTATGAAAAGTAGCAAGTATTACTACTGGCCAACCAGAAGCCTTCGCGCGGAATTTTGAATCCTTTTCAAACATTGGTAGTTATACGTCTTATATCCCTCCGCAGACGGACAAAGAAAGTAGTCCTTCATTTCTATACTACATTAGACGCTAAATTAAACTTTGAACAAGACTCAAATTAGCTGGCTTCATCTATAGTGCATATTATATTATATTTGGGTAAATAACTAGTAGTTGTTTTGAGTTCTTTTGCGGAGGGATATATGCCGTCAGACAAGACGGAAGCACGCGCTGCCTGTGTAGATGAACACAGTGTGCTGATGTTTGATTGTAGTAGTGCGAGCTAGTAACGGCAGGAGCGACCGGGACAACAATCTCAATGCTGGATTAAACTAGGTTTAAAAGCTAGGGTTTGACATCGATGGAATATATTTTATCGTTTTAATATACGTAGCCTCAGGTAAATCCCCAATTTTCTTTTTAAGGGTATAAAGGAGCTGCTCAAACATTGACACACTGTGCTTTCGAGATGCGCGTAGTAACGATTAACCAAACAAATCGGTAACGGTGTTTTAGTTGAGTGTGGTCACAAATATTATTGCCACTGTTTTATTCCACTCTGTCACTAAACAAGAAATGCGGAGTTATTCCTGAGAACTTTTTGCCTGTTATGTAATGTTTTAAATGTCTTTGGCCATGTGCTGATCTCGTATCTTCGTTTGGTAATGTGAACGCAGAATATATGTTAAAATGATGCATTAATAGAGAATATTAAGACATTGTTCATTTATATTGCCTAGTATATTGTATTTAACGTCAAGGATGATATTCGAGTAAGATGTCCATGAAACGTTAAAGTTATAAATATATTTACGTCGATGAAAATTCACACCAGTAATAAGGTTGCTCTTGTTTTTGTCTTTTGTGTTTGCTAAAGAAGGTAAGTCGTTTTAAAATGCCTTTGCTTGGGAAGATCGTAGTGATCAAGAGAAATGGAGCAGATGGCACCGAATTTCCCCTCACAGCGTCCTGTTTGTTCGGAAGGTCAGTAACGTTACGTTAACGCACATACAATCATAGCTTACATGGCTGTTTGGGGTTTTTACATAAAACAGATAAAGTGAGGTGCATGGTAAAACAACACAAATGCATACGACTACTTGCGTAATATAACGCATGCAAACAATCGCTGGAAGTTAAAATGAGGCGCACTTGCTTAAAAATGTAACGTAAACATTTGGTTACAATTTGTTAATGGCAATTGATACAAAGAACTATAAAAGTTTGGGACATGCGCTTTTCTGCTCATTTGATGCTAGGCGGGCTTTTCAATGATGTCAAATTTGACGCAGGCAACCCCTCTAGCCAATCAGAACACGTTATTCTAAATGACATGTATTCATGCTCCTTGTATAGATCGTGAGACTGAATATAACCTCTATTTGTGAGTATTAACTTTATGCAATGCAAAATGGCCTGTAACTGTCTAGTTGCCAATCGTGACTGGATGAGAATTTGTTTACTATAAAAATTCTTCACATTTTATGATAAATATTTGTAACAAACAGTCACAGAGCTGTTACTTATAGCATATATCATATCACTAAAAAGTATGCAACAATATTGTGCTTGATGCAAATTAAACCCAAAAAGATATTACAGGAAAATAAAGTGATATTATGGTGGTGATATTAAAATTATTCACATTTTGTCAAAACAGTAAGCCTGAAGTAATGTAACATTATTGTCTGTTGATATGAGTGAACGGTGACATTAAATATGCTTGGTTTAGTGTGTGTAATTTTAAAAAGGAAATCTTGAATAACCAGTATTAATTAATGTTCACCTGTAGTGAGTAATAGTGTAAATTTGAGTAATGTGCAGTTGAAATTAGAATGTCTTAGACCACATAGCATATCTTACAACACCGCATCATATTTCATATTCACCAGTAAGGCAGATGGGCATAGTTTTAATGTGGACTCTTCTTTCTGCTTTAGGAAGCTGGACTGTGATATTCGGATTCAGCTGCCACAGGTGTCTAAAGAGCATTGTAAAATTGAGCTAAATGAGAACAAGGAGGTAATTATATTGTTGTTAAACTAAAGTAGAATTTTAGGTTTTTAATTTGTCTTTTCATGTATGAACAAATTATATGTTATTTATTGATTTTTATTATCTTGTAGCTCATTTTGACCAATTTGAGCTCTGTGAACCCCACCTGTATTAACGGAGAAGTTCTTAATCAATCAGAACGTTTAAAGCATGGTGATGTCATCACAATCATTGATCGTTCTTTCAGGCAAGTCAGATGTTTATTGCTATTATTTTAATGCTTTCTTGTGCAATTGTTGTTTGGTAGAATGTTTTTTTTTTTTTTAATGTGCTTTATTCTTGTCAAAATGTCAGGTTTGAGTACCCACCTCCCAAGACACCGAAGAAGCAGCTTTCCACACCTGGAAAAGAAAAAGCAGTTCAGGTGTGTGCTTTTATGCAAGTTTTGCGCGAGAGATGATCAGTATTTTATTTTATTTATTGTTTAATTCATTTTTTCTTTTTTTCCCCTATAGGCTTTACAAGAGCAGCAGGAAAAAGGCACACCTGTTCCTGTGGACAAGAGGAAGTCAGAGCATTTGTTTGGTTAGTGATCATGAGATTTGAGGCTTTCTCTTTTTTTATATTAGTAGTAGAATAATTGTTTTTAAAATATGATTTTATATTCACGGACGTTTGTACTGTATTTACAGACACTTGTTTAAAAGATGGGTCAAATTTGCCACCATCTGTGGAACAAACTGTTGAAACTGAACCAGAAGAAAGCAAACTCAAAAAGGACAGTATGTCACCTTTTTGTGAGCTGTACCAAATGGTCAAACAGGACCTTACTGCAAAGTCACCATGGAAGTCAGAGCTACCGAAAACGCCTCTTGCAAGACCTCAGGTTGTTCAAAAGAAAGTTCTTGCTGAAGACATTAAAAGCAGTCCGATAGCAGTCCAAACCCTGTCTACAAAGAGGAGATCCTCAAAAAACAATTTTGAAGATACTGCTGGAGCAGCTACCCCTCAGAGCTCAGTGAATGCAAATGTGGAAGAAAAATCCACTGACGACATGCCATCTGTAGGGTCCAGGACCCCCTTGTTGACAGAGAAAAATATAACTCCTGTCTCTCAGAAGAAGAAAACACCTCAGAAGTTCAGTGCTGGTGACGTAGCCCAGCAGATTCTTTTTGATCCACAGCCTGAAGAGAAAACTCCTAAATCCCCAAAAGGAAGGAGAAGTGGTGGATCACAGAAACAGAGCCCTGCTCAGCAAATGCCTTCAGTCCAGCCTCAGTCTCCAGGCTCTGAGGATAAAAACACTGAAGTGAAAATGTCACCAAGAACATCTCCAAGAGCAAATGCTGGCAAAAGGTTTCAAGTCCAAAATGTCCTACCTGAAATTACAGCTACAACGTCAGCTAATCAGCAAGGTGAGATGGTTTATTCTCCTTAAGAATTCATGTGTATGTGTCTGCGTTCGTAATCCACCATTTTTCATTTAGGAAAATGTTGCAAATATATGTGCCAATTTAAGTCATATTCATCATACTTCTGTTTTGTCCTACAGATCTTAATGAGCTATGTGACAGTAACAAATCTCATAATAAAGTAACCGTTCCAAAATCAAAGAAAAAGCGAGTGTCCTTTGGTGGTCAGTTAAGCCCAGAGCTGTTTGATAAACGCCTGCCTCCAAATTCCCCCCTTCGCCGTGGACAAACCCCTCGACGCAGTTTGGGTCTTTCCCAAAAACCCCAGTCTCTTCTACGACGAGCATCCACTATTGGTCTTATGGTAATGCATAAAACATTTTATTTATTTTTTTTCTTAGGAATGTTAAATCTTTAAAACTCTGAAGGCTTTTACTGCAGTTTTTCACCTTTTTATTTATGTATTTTTTTAGGCTCTTCGACTTGCAGAAACTTTTCCGGAGGCTCAAAAAAGTTCCCCAAAAAGAGCATCACCCAAACAGAGGGCATCTCCAGCGAAGACTCCGTCACCTGGTAAAAAGTCACCAAGTACCAAGGCTAAAACTCCATCACCTGCCAAAACGTCAACGAGTGCCAAAGCGAAAACTCCATCCCCTAAACCTCAAAAGTCAACCTCTGCTACACCCAGGACGCCTGCATCTGCTAAGAGAACTTCAACTTCAGTGATTGAGGCTGTGGGTGACATGTCTTTAACAGAGACACCTAGGGTGCAGGGACGGTTTTCAGTTTCTCGTATCAGTACTCCATCACCTGTCCAGGACCAGGTAGACAACCCTGAACCACAGTCAACCATTGTAGAAGACGTGCCTCAGAAATGTGTAACACCGAAGATATCTTTAAGGAGGAAGAGCATGAAGTCTTCTGCAAGAAAAACACCCAAAAGTGCAATTAAAAGTGTATTTAATGTCATGCGTTCAAGACGCAGTGGAGCATCACGGGCTAATCTCAAAGGTGAAACATTTAAACTGGTTATGTCAGTGTTTTGCTGTTGAGAATACAAAATTTTTCAATATGTATTCACATTTAAATATTTATTCACATTTTTCTTTGTTCCTTTTAAGTGTTGACCTCTTGGGCTGATATTGTAAAGTTTGGTCAGATTAAACCTCAAGCTGAAGTTACAACTAAGAAAACAACTATGAAGAGCAGTATAGTGAAGAAAACTGCAGTGCCAAAACCCAAGGTAAAAAAAAAAATCTCAAAAT
>JAUYWG010000006.1:661273-690881 GCA_034779775.1 Enteromius afrohamiltoni
GAAAACAACTATGAAGAGCAGTATAGTGAAGAAAACTGCAGTGCCAAAACCCAAGGTAAAAAAAAAAATCTCAAAATTATTTTTTTGTTTTATTCTGATAATTTTATGTATTATGTTTTTAGTAAATGATCCTTAATTTGTGATTTGTAACAATTTGCATTTAACTATTGGTGAACTATTCAGACCCCTGCACGGAGGCTGAAAGATGACGTGAGCACTGGGCATGCAGCATCACCACTCACCATTGTTGTTGGCAAAGCCCATATGAGGGCTAACCAGTCTGTTGGTGCCGCACCTAAAATCGTGCCAAACATAGCACTGTTTAGGAAAGACATGAAAATGGATGAGGATTTGTCAGGTTTGTTTAATGTTGAAGAAAAAAATGTATGCAATTATTGTTTGATGAAATTGTTAGTCCAAATTCTGTATGTTTTATGTGTAATTTTTTTTATGTGTTAGGTGTTGCAGAGATTTTCAAAACGCCAGCCAACACCAGATCTAAGAGTAGAGTTTCTGTGAATAAAGAATGTCCAGAGGTTCCTCTGGATGAGATTTCAGTGATGAAAACGCCAGAAGAATCAGGTTTGTACCACATGTGATCTACAGTGTATTGTTTTAATATAACTCTGATTTTCATGCACTTGTTTCTCCTTTCCTACACAGGTGAAATGATTGTATCTCCATTAAGTGTGGTCTCCACTGCCAAACGTGGCTGTTACAACAATGAAGCAGTGACACGACTTCTTCTAGACAACCAGGATGGTAGTTTGTTGGAAGACGAAGGATATTCTCAGCTCCCTCAAAACTCGAATGAGGCAAGTTGCCATGACGTAATTCCAGATGTAGAGATGCCTTCCGGTGTGCAAATGGAGGAAGAGGAGGCTGCACCTGAAGCGGTAGTCAAAACCCCAAAACGGAAAGTAGCACCGTCCATGTGCCTCACTGGAGTCAAGCGACTCATGAGGACACCTAAACAAAAGGCTGAACCAATTGAGGACATAAGAGGAAAGCTACTCAAGACCCCCAAGGCATGTAAACCTTCCCAAGATGAAAGTCTTGAAGGCGTTAAAGAAATCCTAAAGACTCCCAAATATAGGGGAGCTCCAGTAGAAGACATGGTTGGGGTGAAAAGAGTGATGCAGACCCCAAAAGAGAAGAGCAATCCTGTACTCTGTGCAGCTGGTCTAAAGAGGCTTATGAGAACACCGAAAGAAAAAGCTGAGCAACACGAAGACCTGACTGGTGTGAAAGAACTGATGAAAACACCAAAAATAATGGGAGCTATGGTGGAGAATAAGTTAGGGCTAAAGCGATTGGTGAAGACGCCAAAGCAGAAAAGAAATCAAGATCAAGATGAAGTTGAAGTGGACCTAACTGGTGTTGAACAACTGATGAAGACCCCTAAACACAAAGCAAAACCAGTTGAAGATCAAATGGGTGTACAAAGACTGATGCAGACTCCCAAAGAGAAAATTGAACCTGTAGAAGACTTCTCTGGTTTGAAGCAGGTAATGCCGACTCCTGTCAGCAGTAGTCAGCTTGAAATCGGTCACCTGATGAAGACCCCTCAATTTGAAGAAGCTGTGGCAGAGGATTCAACTGACCTTAAAGAACCAGAGAATAGATTTTCCATGACAACAGAAAGTACAGTGACTAAGCCTACTGCGGTAAATTACTCCATTAAATACTCGCACTATGTTTTCTCGGTAGATGAATTTTGCTGACCATGTGCTTGGTAGATGCTTTACCAACACACTTAACATAATGTTTGTCTTCTTAAGTATCTAAAAGTAATCAGGAGTTGTTTTTATTTTCTTTCAGATATAATAAACCTTGTATTTTTAATTTTTTTAGACACAAGAACCAGTGGAAAGTGGTTCTGCATTCATTCCAGTTGAAGGTGAGTTAAATCAGTGTAATGCAGATTAGTTCTTAAATTCTTAAAATTTGAGGAATTAGGCATTTACGACAGTTAAGTACTAGGATTACTAAATGTTGTTTTTACTTGTAGGTTTGGATGAGGAATGTGACAAAGAAAATGTCTGTCCAGTTGAAACCATGGAGACTGAAGTTGTAAAATCTGTGGATCTCCAGTGCACAACTAAAGCGGCTGAATCTAATCAGAGTGATCAAGACGCTGATACTGTAATTTCCCAGGAAAGATCCCATGAAGAGTCCGTTTCAGTTGAAGCTACTGATGTGTTTCCTGCCAGGGTAGATGAGACTGAAGAAACTGTTTGCGTATCTGAAAATACCAACAAAACAGTTGAAGCTACCCCAACTTCATCCACTGCTGAGAAAGAAGAGCTGATCATGTCTGCACCTGCAAACAAAATTAATTGTGGCAGTCGGGGAAGAGCAGCACAGAAATCCAAAAATGAAATTGCCAAAGCACCTGCTGTGTTGTCATTTATTGAAGAGAAAAATCTTATTCCTGCTAGCCCTATCAGGGGAAGAAGAGGCAAGAAACTTCTTGAAGTTCCAGAAATGGCTGCCAGCCCAGTCAGAAAATCAGCCCGTAGTAGAGTTTCCAAGCACAGCTTTGTGGAAGAAGAGGTAAAGAATACTGAGGCTTCCCAAGTACTTGCAGAGTCAATAAATACTGCAATACCAGACAGCCTGCCTGTCGTTACCAAAACCAGGAAAGGAAGAAAAGCTAAACAAGATGATGCTGTTGCTGTAGTTGTGCCCACTGTTGATACAAATGCTGTTGAGCCACAATGTCCAGATGCCAGTGAAGAGCAGGTCCCAGCCCCTGTTGTGAAACCTGGAAGGAGAAAGAAGATGGACAAAGTAGAAAGTCAGCCTTCAGAAGAACTTGAACAGAAACCAACTGAAATTGTTTGTGAGGAAAATTCTGTTGCACCAGAGGATGTTAAGTTGCAGACTTCACTAGGTACTGAGCCTGCCTCTAGAGCTAGGAGGGGAAGGCCAGCAAAGAAGGATCACTTGAAAACTGAGCCAAGCCCTTCTTTGGAAAGCGAAATTACAAGCACTCATGCTGTTGCAGTGGCAGAGAAGCCACTGACTCCTGTGGCAAAATCAGGGCGAGGAAGGAAAGGTAAAAAAGAAATGGTCAAGGACCAGCCAGTGGATGATGATGTCACTGTTGTTTCCAAAGCTTTGCCAGAGGCAGATGTTGACCATAAAGAGGAGCCTCAACCACTTGTGAAGTCTGGCAGAGGAAGAAAGGCCAAACAGCAGAAACCACAAGTGGCTGAAGAAGTTGTTGACCAACCTTCTGTAGACACCAGCACACATTTGCCTGTGGCTGAAGAGCACACTGAAACGGTGGTCAAATCTGTGAGGGGGAATCGGAAGACAAAGCAATCAAAGGTGACCGTTTCAGTTGAGGAGAACATTTTCAGCCCAGTTGAACAAGCCGAGACCCATGTTGTGAAATCTGGTCGAAAAAGGGCCGTTATGGCAAAGGAACCTGAAACAGTGGCAGATGTTTCTGTCAAAAGAGGTCGCCGTGCTGTTGCAGACCCAGCACCACCAGTCACTGTGGTGTCTAGCCGTGCACATAAAGCAGTTGCCAAGGCAGTGTCTGAGGTTACTGAAGATGTGGCTTCATTAGAAGGGCCAGTTAAGCCTGTTAAACATACCAGGAGAACAGCAAAAGTACCTGAACCAAAGAAAGAAGAAAATGTTATGCCACAAGCAGATTCTGAACTTGTTGAGAATACAACAGTTGTTCCACTGGAGAAAGTGGAAAGAGGAAGCCGTGGCAAAAAACAGAAGGATTCAACTAAGGACATCTCTAAAAACCCAATCAAAGAACCTGCTACAGCTGAGGAAACTAATGATGTGAAACCCTCAAAAACGGTTAACTGGAGCACAGATTTGGTCCTTTGTAAAGATATTGAAACTTCTACAGATGTAAACGAACCACAGCTGAAGAAATCCAGAAGAGTAGGCAAATTACCAGCTGAGACGACCTCCACAGAATCTAATCAAGCAGCTGATCTGCCACCCCGAGGCCGCAGAGGAAGGGGAGCGAAAAAAGAAGAACCTCCTGTTGAAGACTCTCAAGAAACAGCTCATGAACATGTCAAGCCATTGAGGAGAGGAAAGGCAGTAGCTCCCTCTGCACCTAAATCAGAGGCCACAGAGCGCAATACATCAACTCCCCTCAAAAGGAAAAGGAATGAGGTGATTGAAGTATCGAATGAGTCCGTACACGAGGAACCTTTGCCAAAGAGAAGAGGCAGAGTAGCCAACAGCACTGAAGTTGCAGCAGATGTCTTCAGCAAAGAGAAAACCTCTGAAGCTGAACCAGAAAAGGCTGAGCCTACTCCCAAGAAAGCTTGTAATAGAGCTGCAAGAGGACAGAAAAGGACAGCCCAGGAACCAGATCCAGCACCTGCAAAGGCTCAAGAGTCTGTTTCAGGTAAGCATAATGTAAACGCTGTGTATTCCTGAAGAGTTCAAGAGCTTTACATCAGGATTTAGTAAGAAAGTGGGTGTTCAATGAACCCTTTTAAGCAACTTGGAACTACAAAGTAGTTTTAGGATACTGAAAATTTATCTTTTCAGATGTACCTGTATTTTTGTCCCATCAGTCTTATTGTAATAGCCTTCAAACCTACTAAATATTTTGCTGCCCTGAGCTCACATGGTTTGGCTGTATGCAGTTTAGACCTTTTTATATGAATGCGTGATAATGATTATATTTTCTGTTTTGCATTTGTTTATGCTGTGCTGTGCTTTTTACCTGTTGAGTGTAATTGTAACATTTGTGTTCACATAGGAACCACAAGAAAAGGAAGGAGTGTGAAAAAAGTAGACGTCCCTACAGAGGCAGCTCCTGTCAGACGCACCAGGAGGAAGTAAAGCACTGATCTTACAGAGTGGTCTTAATTATCTATTCTCTGTAATCTCTTAAAAAAGGTTTCATTTTTATATGTTTGTAATATTTCATTATGCCTTTTTTTCTATATATTTTTTTTTCTCAGTGTAATTTTAGCCACTTTTATATTAGGGAAGTGTTTGTGTACATTTAACAGATGTGTTTGTTCTCTTAAACTCCGAGTAAAGTGGCATTAAGATATGCAGACTTTTTTTACTTCATGAAAACGTTTGAACAATTTCCACCTTTGAACTGTTCACATTGCTCAAAAACATTTCTATATTCCCTTCCTTTTTTATTTTATTTTATTAAAAGATTAAGGTCAGGGGTGCAAAATCAAGCTTAATCGGTCCTCAAGAGTGTGTAATATGCTGTGGTCTACATGTAACATGCTTGAAAGGTTTTCATTAAAAAGATTTTTGTTACTTCATGTTTGATCTGATTATTTATATTTATATTATATTATATTCCATGTTTTTATCAAATCAATCTCACTTGAAGATGCTGAGACCATTTTTATAGGTTGTAATGCAATGTCAATGAAGGTTTGGCAAAAGAGCCGGTAGGTCAATAGTTTCGTTTTTACACAAAAAAAACTGTTAATGCTGTATATCCACTACATTTACATCAGTTAAATTACCAAGGTGTATTTTATAAAGCCATGCTAATAAACACTGCAATTAATAATTACAACAGCATAAACAATATCAGAAGTTATGTTTTACATTGCCCTTTAATTGGTGTTATGATGTACAAATCTAAACAGGGTATGTAAAATATGGTTTTAAGATGGACCAAACAGACATGTCAGCAAATGAGATTTATGACAGTCACATACAAATCATAAAGCTAGTCCGTTGAAGTTAATTTAAAACTAAAAACTACATCCTCTTCATAACCATAAATTAGTCATGGTATTTACATGGCATACTTCCATCTTTATTTTTTTCTTGTTCCTGCTATATATATATATATATATATATATATATATACAGGTTTATTGTTACTTTAAAGCAAAAAGTTGAAGTAAACCCTAAGTCCTAAAAGTAAGTTTATTGCGTACTGTACTATAGTCTTGCCGCACAGCGCAGTCTCCTCCTCACCAGCAGATGTCAGTACAGCGCTCAGCCGCTCAAACGGAGGCTGTGACGTAATCGGAGATATCCGTTGAACAGCATTCGCGGACATTTTTGAAATCCAACCGAAGTAGCGACGAAGGAATCTATTAGTAAAGTGAAGTACACATATCCCACTGTAGTGTACTTAATATCTAATCTAGAACCTTATACAAGTTACGTACCTTATACATATGTTATGCTGATATACATTTTCGGAGTAACCTTATAGTTTTTATAAGCCGAGAATCGTTTATATCGGAGGTAACGTATTGTTCAGTGCTAAATTCTAGCATTTGTCATTTGTTTATGTCTCGCGAGTTTTAGATGGTTGTTTTGGGTTACTTTTTGTTGATGTGTAACGTTGTGTGTGTATTGCTTATTTCCTTACAAACAAGTAATTCGTTGTTTTAGAGAACACAATTTAACGTATTTTGTAACATTTGCCATTTGTTTGTCTCGAGAGTTTTAGGTGTTTGTTGACGTTTTTTTCTTTCCCTGTTAGTGTGTATGTCTTTATTATTTTCCATACGTGTAAACAAGCAACACTTTTATATTGCTAACATATTAGGTACAATTACAATATAGTTTTGCTTTAAAAATAAATTTAGTGCGTGCTTTCGTTTTTACACATTCATGCTGTATACGTTAATAGACAATAGCCTAGCTCTCTTGAATCTTGAATGTTATCCATATGATAAGGTAATACTCTAATCAATCTGTCCGATAAAGGTCAAAATGAGTCGGCGACCCAGCAGCAGATACTCTGAGATGCCCATGCGTGTGACAGATCACAGGATGAGTCTGCTCAACGCCACCCCTCAAAAGTACACATTTTTATTTCTATTATATGATTTTAAAGCATTTTTTGAGTACACACTGATGTGGTTTTGTTGGCCTAAAATGCTTTCTGCAGGATACACGAGTTATGTTGCAATATATATACATATATATATATAACATCCCTACTTTGATTTCATTACAGTAAGGATAATGTCTTTGGCAAACTGAACATACCTAAACCTCAGTCTACCACATCTGAGAGACGAACAAGCTTTTTTGGAAAGTGAGTCTAACAGTGAAAGTTAAACAAATGTTGCATGATCATGATTTTGCCATTGTGCACTGTAACCCTTAATTATGATGCCATACCGTGTTTTCTTAAACCTTAGTTAATAATGTAGTATGTCTTCACTTCTCTCTACCTCACCACAGAGGCATCGGTCCAGGTGGCCAGAGAAACAGCATGTTTGGGGCTTACGGGGGCCCGGAGAAGATGAAGGATCCAAGACCCCTACATGACAAAGCTTTTGTCCAACAGTGCATCAAGCAGCTTTGTGAAGTATGATGTTATTCGTACATGAAAAGAATATCACAGGGTTCAGTTCAGCAGAAAATAGTTTTTAACTTTCCCTTTTTTAATGGCTGCGAATGGGTTAAATTTACCTTGATATTTGAAAACTTGGCATTTTATAGAAGCACTTACCCAATTTATTGTTCAATGTGGAAGTAAATCTATTGGTAAGACTTCCAGGTCATAAGCTGCTATATGGAAACTCTTTGTGTTACAAACCAGTGTTCATAATTAATATAATATATTAAAATAATAAGGTATGACACACTAATTTGCAACATCAAGGAGCTAAATGAGCTCTTTTGTACAGCTTAAAATAGCTGGACACAGATGACAACGGAAGCCAGTCCCATAAAAATGAGAAATGGTTGCTCCCACTCTTATGACAAGAATAAGGTGGGGGGGAAAAAACCCGCTATATTGACCAAAAACATAAGTTATCTTTTATTGGGCAGTGAAAAACTATACTGTATAATAATAGTAATATAGAGTTTTTCTCATTATTTCTAGTTCCTTGTGGAGCGAGGCTTTCCAGGCAGCATCACAGTGAAGTCTCTCCAGTCTCCATCCACAAAGGAGTTTTTAAAGATCTACGAATTCATCTACACTTTCCTGGAACCTTCCTTTCAGATGCCCACTGCCAAAGTGGAGGAGGAGATCCCAAGAATGCTGAAAGACGTGGGGTAATGACAATATAAAAGGACAAAGCACAACAATATTAATTCATTAGTACATGCTGTAAGGATATTAAAATAGTAGTAATATGATGTCAAACACGCTTTGATTAACCATCCTGTAATCTGTCCTTATCATTAAGATTATGGTTTTGTTTCAGATATCCGTTTGTGCTCTCAAAAAGCTCCATGTACTCTATTGGTGCTCCTCACACCTGGCCTCAGGCTCTTGGAGCTCTTATCTGGCTCATCGACACAGTCAAGGTGACTCTTCTACGCACCTATTAAACTGTTATTATGTAATGTCACTTTTACTATTGCTCATACTTGGGATTAAGTGTTTGTTCAAATCATTTTCATACTCTCTACACGGGGCGGAACCGTGTGAGCCTTTCTACATTGGATGTGTCAAAGCAAAATGTAAATGTAAACTAATTTAACGGTTGAGATGTTTTGAAAAGCCTCTTATGAAAATGTGTGTCAGAAATCAAACCGTCATCAGCTACTCAGACAGCATTTAATGATTACAAGTTCTATTTGCTTTTGAGATGGAGTGGGCTCTTTTTTTCTTGGGCCAGTAAGCAACCAGTAACATGCAACCGTAAATGATGTTGATTTGGTCTCTCCAGCTCTTCAGTGGTCTGAGAGACCAGAACCTGCTGTTCTCTGACTTCTCGGAAGAACAATGTGATCTTGAAGAAGGGGCTGAGTACAACAAGGTAATTAAAGAGCCAACAAGTCAGCATTGACCGTTTCAGCAGTCATTCTGTATATTTTACACATTTACCAATTTGTGTATATGTGCTTTGTTAACTCTAGCTCTTGATTGAGTACTGCTCTGACACCTACAACAAGTTCATGCAGGGAGCCGATACATTTGATGATGAGGATGAAGACTATCTTAATAAACTAAGTAAGTTGAACAATATCTTAAATTATAGAGAGTTCACTCAGAATGAAAACTCTGTTATCAATTACTCACCCTCAGGTTGTTAAACACTAAAAAGATATTTTTAAGAGTGTGGGTAACCTAGTAGACTTTTGTTGTGCAAAATACAGTTTCGTGGTTAATATATTTCCTGAATTTTCTCAGAGAGGCTGTACAATGTGGATGAGGCACTCTTACAGTCCCAGCAGGATAAACATGCAATGCTGATGGAGCATGTGGAAAGACTTGAAAGAGAAAGCCAAACTGTGAGTCTGTACATATGTTTCCTTGTGATTTTACTACTTACTAATTTACTCATTTTAAAATAATAGTATAAGTCATTGAACCCTTTGAATTGCACACACTGGAGTATTTCATACTCTTTTATGAAATACCATAAACTGATGATATGATCCCAGAAATGACAAAGAAAAAATCTAAATCTAAGCTGTTTCAACTGAAATAAACTTGCACTGACTGATCTTAAAACATGTCAGTGCCTTTGTTTTGTCTTAAGATGCAAACCAGTAATTTGTTTTGTAAAAATGACTTTAGTGTTCTAATTGAACTATGGCTGAGCCCCGTCTATGAAGCCGGGCCTAAAGGTCTTACATATAAAAAAAAAAAAAAGTTTACACTAATGTAATCTGTATATGCTGACAGGATCGTTTAGTAGGGAAGAGGACAGAGAAACTTAGATTACAGGCTGATCTGCAGAAGCTGCAGAACTATAGCTGTAATCTGGAGGCTCATAAAACTGGACTGGAGAATAAAGCTGCTGGACTAGCTGAGGAGCTCGAGGCTGCTGGTGAGAGAGATTACAAGACGCAGATACGTGGTAAATACAGAGGTGGAATTCATTTTGCTTCATTTCCCTGTTCTTTGTACAGAGATGCAGCTGGAGGGTCTGAAGCAGGAGAGGACGAGGCTGCAGCACATCCTGGAGAATCAGAAGTTCACTCCAGCTGATATTGAGCGTATTAACAGAGAGAGGAATG
Organism: Enteromius afrohamiltoni; assembly: GCA_034779775.1. Lineage (NCBI taxonomy): Eukaryota > Metazoa > Chordata > Actinopteri > Cypriniformes > Cyprinidae > Enteromius > Enteromius afrohamiltoni. Next base: position 671,195 of record JAUYWG010000006.1, read on the forward strand.
AACTGCAGCAGACCGTTCACAGCCTAAACCAGAGTCAAGAGGAGGCTGAGCAGCTAGTGTGGAACGAGGAGGTCAACCTGTCCAAAACCAAAGAGAAGGTCAGGGATCTACAGATGCCCCAGCCTGTTGATCAGAAATTGCATACAGTTTGAATAGTTTTCATAATTAGTAGGGATGTAACAGTATTGTAAATACCGCAATATCACATTTTTTAGATAATACTGTGGTCGCATGACTCGATAAAACGATAGGTCTTCTGAGAAAAGTTTGCTCAGGCCAATGGAGCGAATGGGAGGTAGCTAATTTAAATTCTAATTTTGTTGCAGGTGGAGTTGAAGGTTGCTGAGTATAATAAACTGGGTCGTAAGCTGAAGCTCATCCCGCAGTCAGCAGAGAACGCCTGCGGGCATGATTTTGAGATCAGAACAGATTACAGCGCCACAACCATTACACAATATAAGACACAGATACAGGTATCGTCGCTTCGGCGTCCGTCAAAGAGGCTTTGTTTCTGTTACTATTAAGAACTTCAATTATTATTTGTCTTAACTCTGGCAGAACCCTTTGAAGAACATGATGGTGGATGTGGAGGATGAATGCAGCAGACTCACCAATGTAAAGTTGAGTTTGGAAGAGACCGTGGAACAGGTGCGAGACTTTTTATTCCACCCCTTGTAATTCTTATAAGCATTAATGGTGTTAAATTTGTGGATAGAAAAGGATGCGCTCTCTTGCTTTGATTACTGCAAGTCAAATTCAGCACAATTTCATGTCCCTCAGTTTCAGAGCAGTTCGCAATAAATTCCACTAATTTATGCCAGTCAGTTCTGAATTGTGGTGTTCACATTGCAACATGTTGTAAATGGTTGTAGTGCTTATTATCATACCAACTGTTTATTAGGTGAAGTCCAACATCTTTGATAAAGAGAACGACATCAAGCACCTAAAGGAACAGATTCGCAGAGTCGACCAACAGCTTGAGCATGACATGCAGGTACAATGCATTGGCATCTCTGCTAAAAATAGATCAGCCTGTATGCTTTTTCATTTTCAGTATTTGAAATCGTCACTCAGCGCATGCGATTTAAATTAGTTATGCTGTGTGTAGGAAATGGCCCAAGAGGAGGATAAGTGGGCAGCTGAGGTGGACTCTGCTGAAACTCACAAGAAGCGTTTGGAAAAGAACGTGACGCAGGGATGCGAGGAAGCCGAGGAGGAACTCAAAGCTGCCCAACAACAGTAAGCATCCACTTCATTCTACTTAACGTGTCACCTGTTTATCATATTTTACATGTCTCTGAACCTCTCCGTCAGGTATCACGTGGTTGTGCAGGAGACTAATGAGGAGAACCGCATGGTGGCCAAAAATATGACTGACGTCCTCAATTCCGCAGCGAACCACCTGTGCGCAGTCGAAGTATGTGATGCTTTCGCTCGCGCTCACCAGAAACATTTTGACTTTATATTAGCTGGACGGTTTTGACCTCCCATTTTTTTTATTGTCTGAGATTTTCACTTTTATATTGCTGTAGAATTTACCTGTAAACAAAAACTTCTTTCTTTTGTAGAAACACTGCAATGAGCAGCTAAAAAGATTTGGAAAGCTGAAGGAAGTCATTCGTGAAGATGAGGCCGACATGAAACAGCTAATGGAGCAAGTGGAAAACTTCATGATGAAAGCGTACAGCATTTAACACCTGATATTTTCAATTTGTAAATAGTTCTTCTGTTAGAATTTTTCTTTACTGATTTTGTCATTAAATAATATCAGAGAAGACATTGTCTTTGGAGACAGAAGCATACTTTGTGTATTTATCTGTATTTACGTGTGTTTAGCGAAAATAAATATGTTTTGCAAAATTGAAGATCAAAATGTTATGTTTATTGTGGGGTCAGTCTACATTCTACAGGTCATTATACACTTTTGGTTTGGCAAATGTAGCTTACCTTTTGACTGAATACATATAAATGACAGTTTAGATTATAATTATTTTTATTATTTTTTCAGAGTTGCTGAAAAAATATGAAAATGGAAAAAATAAGGAGATTGTTTTATTAAATGCGAAAAAAGGGAAAGTACAGTGGCACAATGAATCATCAGAGACCTGATCTACTGATCTTTACCGGTGTTACCCATAAGAAAGTTAACATCAGAGACCATTTTCATGAAAAATTCATTTTACAAAATCGGCAAGGTATTAAATAATATATTGCCAGTCATGGTATACTCACTAAATTAAGTAGTTTAATCTATTTGTAATAGTCATACAAGTGACGTCAACTAAAAGCATGACATTTCTGATAACTAAAAAGGAACGGTAGTCATAAAATAGGATTTTTTCATAGATCTTTACAAGAGGTGGTCAAGTGATCACATCAGTGTGATTTTTATTTCAAAATAACAGATTCTTGTTAAACTGTGAGACCTTAAGGGACCACTGATATATGAACGGGGGATTTGTTGCAGATTCTATAAAATTCAATTGTGTAACATAAATTTAACCTCACAAATAGTTATTTTTCTGTTACTGTACACAGCAAATGTATATGTATACAGATTTTCACAAACGACGACTTAATATTTGGCAACCCTACCTGCTGAAAGGCGGAACCGAATTTCCGCGCTCGGAGTTTCTGCTGGAAGAGTTAAGGGGACGGACGCAGAGGAACATCATGGAGGGAGATTTGAGTTGTTTCATGTGACATCGCCTCGGACTCGTTTCTTGGGAATTTTCAGTACAGCCTCGTAAATGGAGCCTGATAAAGACATCCAGACAACTCAAAGAGGGTTTCACTGCACCCTCTGCAACGTTAATATACCCAACAGTAAGTTGTAATAAACTAAAACGTCAGCGCTAAAACAAGTGAGACGTGTTCCTGCTCTTTGCAAACCACATGTAGTGCAGAGGTAACGTATATAAAAATAATGCTTGCGTTAAATGTGAAACTGCCACTACATCATTGGGCGCATTTATTCAAAAAGTAGTTTTGTAACTCACGTTATTACCACTGAATTTATTTCAGCCTTATTTTTTTGATACAGCTTGTGTCAAAGCAGCTTTACAGTATCAAATAGTGTGTAACTAATGTAAAATGACAAGATCAAGCACATTTAGTTTCGTATCAGGAAGGTTCATTAATAATATGATTGTTATTAGGTAAATATATACACCAAAGTACTATGGTATGGTCCTCTCATAATGTCGCTGTACCAGTTTTATTGGTAATTTGTTTAATGTACTCCATCAATTTTATTGTGCATTCAACTCAAGTGTTTCTATGTTCCAGAGCCAAGCCTGGAAGACCATGTCAAAGGAAAGAAACACCAACACCTTGTGCGGCTCAGGGCTCAGCGTAAAGCTCAGGAGGAGAACAGCGTGTTTGTGAGCGGCTTCAAACCAGACACATCTCAAACCGATCTGAAGGAGTATTTTGCACAGTATGGACCAGTGTCAGATGTGATCATGGACAAGCAGAAGGTTCATATACACACAGTCTTTACCCTTTGGTATAGTTACCGTTGTGGTAATAATTTAATTGTTGTCTTGCTTACATCCACATTTGAGAACAAACATCATTTGCTGCCTAGTTAAGTAACAATTAACACAAGGTTCACTGGAGTAAAAGCAGATGTAATGTGAGATTTGTTGCTCTTTTCAGGGTGTCTATGCTATAGTTGAGTTCTCTGAGCCGCAGGATGCTCAGACAGCTCTGGCACAGCTACAGCATCAGCTCAATGGACTGAAACTCCGTGTCAAGCCCAGAGAGAGGAAAGATTTTAAACTGGCCAGCAGAGGGAAACAAGACTCCAGAAACCCCCAGATCAGCCTGGACAAACTCAACTACGAGCTCTGCAAGACTTCGTCTGTAAGAGAGCGTTACAAATCCAGGCAGCATTAAAAAAGTGCTTTATTATATGTTTGTTTGTGATTTTTTTTTTGTGTGCGTGTAAGGTAAATGAGCAGATGCTGAAGGTGGTGGAGAGTTTCGAGTTGAAAGACAATGAGAAGAAAGTGAGAGATCTTCTAGTTCAACTGCTACAGGAAGTCTTCACAGAATTCTTTCCAGGTTCTCTAAAGATAAGAGTGCAGAAAATAAACATTTGCCCTGTCTATTTTATAAATGCTTGTTACCTGATCTTTCTTAACTTGTTGTTCAGTCAACAACTTATGCATAAAGCCAAATCTTGCCCTACATTTGAGAGAGAGATTTGTTTCTTTACAATTCTGATGAGTGCTACAGTGACCACTTTTTTTTTCCTGTTCATTTTATTGTGATTCTTTTTTTTTTATTCCTGGTGTCATGTGTTACAGATTGCCAAATTGTGCCCTTTGGATCCTCTGTGAACACTTTTGGGATTCACTCCTGTGACCTTGATCTGTTCCTCGACCTTGAGAACACCAAAGTTTTTCAGGCTCGTGCCAAGTCTTCTGAAGTGGTGTGTAAGCAACCCTAACACTAGGCTTTCCTCAAACATCAAGTAATCAAGCTCTTTACTTCTGTCAGTCTGTAAAATCTGCCAATTTTCAGCAGACAGGAGAAAATCAGTCTGAGGATTGCCGCTCCGAAGACTCTATTTTGTCCGACATTGACCTGTCCACTGCCACTCCTGCTGAAGTCTTGGAGCTGGTTGCAGTCATTTTGAGGAAGTGTGTTCCAGGCGTGCACAAAGTCCAGGCGCTCAGCACAGCCCGACTTCCTGTGGTCAAGTTCAGTCATCGAGAGCTCAACCTCCACGGAGACATCACAATCAACAACAGGTCAAGAACAGTTGTTTTTTCCATTGGTGAAATGGAAAAATAACACCCCATTGGTCGATTTCTGTCTATAATAATGTTCTTTTTCTTATTTCTGCACCAGATTGGCAGTAAGAAACACTCGATTTCTGCAGTTGTGTTCAGGCGTTGACTCCAGACTGCGACCCTTGGTCTATACCATCCGTTTATGGGCCAAACAGAAACAATTAGCGGGTAATAAAGTTGTGCATGCCTATTAATTGTTAGCATCTGATTAAATTTTTTTTTATGTTGTTCCACATATGAGTGCCAATATTTGGGGCTGTGAAGTTTTTTTTTTTCTTTCATGAGCCTGTTAATAGTTTTGTACATTTGTGATGCATAACAATTATACTTGAGTGTAAATTGATGATGCGTGGCTATAGTACAGTAATAATCACCCTGTCTGAATAGAATTTAAAAATGAAAAAATGCAGAACCACCGAGATGCTTTATATGCTTTAAATTGTGCTTGTACAAGTAAGAATGCATTAAATAGTTTATATTGCATTGTTAAGAGTGCGAGTTGTTTTAGGAAGTAAATGTGTGAAAGTACATGTACAAAGAAAATTGCTTAATTTGTGGCTTTATTTGTTTTTGAGTCTAATTAGTGGGCAGGGGGGTTGTGAATATGAATGACCTGGACAGTTTGGGTGAGATTCACATGTACAGTTTTCTCAGGTTAACCTGATACATTTTGAATATTATAGGGAACCTGTCTGGCCCTGGACCGTTGTTGAACAATTACGCTCTTACACTGCTGGTGATCTTCTACCTCCAGAATCGAGACCCTCCTGTGCTTCCCTCTGTGAACCAGCTAAAGAACATGGCCTGTGCGTTTTCTGCATTTTATGACTTGTTACGTATTTTGTTGACTGTTCATTAAAGAAGTATGAAATGCCAATGTAACAGGATGTCAGACTAAACAGTATCGGTCAAGAGAGCTTGAGATGCATATTAATAATGTTTTCTATATGTGCAGGTGAGGAGGAAGAGTGTGTTATTGAGGAATGGGATTGTACATTTCCTAGTCAGCCATTCACTGTACCACCCAGCAAAAACACTGAAGATCTCTGTAAGTATAACACAGCTTTACTTTATCTGTTGACATGTTTACATTATTCTTACCCAATTTTATTACTCAATTACTTCTGGCATGTAAACCCTTAACTGCTTTTGTCAGCTTATAGAACTTTAGTGTAGGGCAGCGGTTCTCAATCCCAGTCCTCTTGCCCCACCATTTTGCATGTCTCGCTTTAACGCACCTGATTCTGATAATCAGTTCATTAGAAAAGGGTTCCGTGCATGAACTATGGTTTGATCGACACGGCCCCTACACAGTTACAGTTACCATTAACGGGAAATCAGTTAAGGTTTACTTCACTTCGAAACACTCATTCACTGATTTGTGCTGTAAATAAATGAATGGCCTACGATTGAAATTACGTCTTGCACACTTAAATGCACTTTGAATGGAATCATTGTGGAATATCTGGTGATGCCCACTTTGCAGGGCACATGCGTTCAAATAGAACAAAACGTCTGAAGCCGATAAGAGAAACGTACGAAATGTGCAGAGTGGTGGGTCGAGAGGACCGGGATTGAGAAACGCTGGTGTAGGTGCATCATTTTTAAAACTTCAAAAAACCTTCAAAAAAAATTATGGATCCATAGAACACACTGTACTTTTGTCCCTCACATCCTTAATGCTTAATTTGTGAAAAAAATAAATATGACACTACCCCGACTAAGGTTTATTGAAGTGCACATATGACTATATATTCACATCCAACAAGAATAGTTTTTACGATAGAAGAGGTGACCATAAATTGCACTGTGAAGTTCTTATGCAGCAGATGGATAAAGTCAAAAACTCAGTGCTGCATTTTTAGAACCTTAACATTGCAACATTCACAACTAACGGATGAAATACTCAGATAAATGGTAATATCTATGGTAATTTATCTACTTAGATATGGTTAATTATATGGTCACACTTTAATTTAATGTCCAGTTCTCACTATTAACAGCCCATTAACTGACTTTTGCCTCAATGTCTCAATTGGCTGCTTCTAAATATTTGATTTTAATATATTTTTTAAAAATATGATTGTTGTTTAAAAATTTTATGTGTATATTGTACATCATTATTGCGTACTATCAAGTGGAACATATTTTTTGAGAGCTCAATTTACAGTTTAATTGTGTTATAACTTAACCTCATTTCACTCAGGCACTTTGCTTTTTGGATTCTTCACCTTCTACTCAAAGTTTGATTTCACTGCGTCAGTGGTGTCTCTGAGGGACAGCCATGTACTGCCTATTACAGATTTCCTTGAAAGTGGTGAGAAAACTGAGAAACCCTCAGAGGCCTCTGGTCCGAAACTAAAGCGTTCATCTGCCCCCAAACTGGGGCCTATGAATGTCCTGGATCCATTTGAGCTAAACCACAATGTGGCGGGGAACCTTAATGAACGAACCCAAAAGAACTTCAAACGAGAATGCTGTGAGGCTGAGAAGTACTGCCGCAGTTTGCAGTATCAGCAAAAATCAACCAAGGGCAAAACCTGGGGCCTTGTGCGGCTGTTTGCACCGCCGACCGAAGCCGGACCCCGCTCACAGGTCGACACGGAGAAGATTATGGAGGTCAGCATCCCCTTCAAGGCAGCCGTTCTCCCAGAACCCTTGCGTGCCCAACTGACATTGGCTGGGAAGGGTTTTAGGGGTCTTTGGTTTTCAAAAGTCTGTTCTGCTGTGAACATGGTGTTTCATGAAGTCTTAAAATGTTCAGTTTTAGAGGAAACTCAAGCTAGAGCTGCTTGTCAAAATCTGGACAAAGCAGTCAGAGATAGAAATGAAATGGAGGTCAATAATAACCAAAGTGTAGAAGACTCTGGTCTACAAGCTAAAGGTGAGACTGGTAAGAAGAGACCTCTTACATTGGAGGAGGAGGAGGGTCCGTCGACTTCCACTGTTATACAAGCCAAAAGACAGAGACTAGATGCTGATATGGAGCATCCACAGCCGGTCCACTGGACTTGGACTCAAAGAAACCGTGTTTGGGCAGGGCGACGGAAAGTGCGAAGAGATCTCTTGAAGACTAGTGATGAGACTTCGAAACCTGAAGGTGGCTGCGTTGACATTGAGAGCAGGGTCACTCGGAGCATTGTGGAGAAAGAGGAGAAACTGCAAGATTTGTTGGAATTCAAAGTGGTCGCAGAAGTTGTCGGCGGAAATGAAAGCACCAAAGTCGTCTTAAGTTTTCATCCCAGCCGTGATGCCGCTGGTGTCTTTCAAGACTTCTTCCATTTTCTGGAGTCCTTCCTGCCAAAGATGGCAGAAACAATTCTAGGCAGAACGGAGTCATAATTATTATAGTTTTTTTTTTCTTTCTATTATTCAAAATTTTATTTGTGTGAAATTTGCGTACAGCTTTCATAACGAGTTTACCCTTCTAGAAAAAGAAAATTGGTGAATGTTTTGAGAATATAGCAATATATTTTGTTTATAGCATGGTCTGAGTTAAGTTTTTATTGTTCTTTCTGTATAAATTCGTTTTTTTTGTAGTGCTTTTTTTTTTTTTCATGATTTTGGGCATTTTTGCAGCTCTATGATGTAAATAATATGTGAACACTTACATTAAAGTTTGAACTCAAACTTTAAACTATCAACAGGGTTTGGGCTTTGGCTTTCTTTATTACAGTTATACAGTTAATAAAACAATCAATCACTTTTATTTATGTAGCACTTTTAACAATACAGATTGTAGCAAAGCACTGAACATTATCAAATAGGAGAACTGAGAGTATAATGACAAGAATAAACTTTTATCAAATGCAGAGACGGTCTCTGTAGTCAAGACGGCAATAATCACTAGAAATTAGGTGTCCCCAACTAAGCAAGCCAGAGGCGACAGCGGCAAGGAACCAAAACTACATCCATGAGAGAATGGGTGGGGGGGGGACTTAGCTGGAAAGTAGACTTAGCTGGGGCCAGTTCTCCTCTGGCCGGTGCCCAACACCCAATTTTCAATTCAATTTTAAGCACATATCAGATTGTTTAAGTGTGCATCTGGTTCCGGTGATATGTCCACGGACCTCATCTGGGTGTTCTTGTCTCCGGTGAAGATCATCTCTTTGTGGTGATACACCATCTGATCTGGATACGGACTGAGGAAGAGAATAAAAGAGAGACTAATATTGGCATAGATGCCATTCTTTTTATGATGTAATGAGTACACCGTGTGTTAAGGGGAGTGTTCCCAGTTCCGGTTGATCTAATTAATGCAGCCTAACAATTCTTAAACGGATTTGATTAATAAATGTGTGTTAAGTGTAAGCCAGAGTAAAGAGATGTGTCTTTAATCTAGATTTAAACTGACAGAGTGTGCCTGCCTCCCAAACAGTATTAGGTAAATTGTTCCATTGTTCCAGGTAAATTGTTCAAAATAGGAAAAAGATCTGCCAGCCGCAGTAGATTTTGACATTCTAGGTATTATCAAATGGCCAGAGTTTTGAGAACGCAGCGGAGATGGAGGACTATAATGTGATAAGAACTTGCTCAAGTACTGAGAAGCTATATAAATATGCATATATATATATGTAAATAATTGTATGTATACAGTAGTCAACATTCGAAGTGGATCAAGACAAGAATAGGTATTGTTTTTGATTTTACGACAACTTTCATGAAAAGTTTTGATCCAATTTAAGTGTTGACTACACTGTACATATATATATGTATGTATGTGTGTGTTTGTGTATGTAAATTTAAAATCTGATGTCAACAATCAAAGATTTTGTTAAATATATATTTTAATTCTCCAAATACTGACCATAGCCAACAGTAGCTTTTATGAGCTATACACATTTCTTGGTTTGACTTTTTTTTTTTTTTTTTTTTTTTTTACATTTGTTAATATAAATTTTATTGGAAGTTAACTAAGGTTCTACTAAAACTTACATCGTTATTATATCTCAATGGTCAGTTATTGTGGTATCTGCCTATACTGAAATAACTCTGGAGGCTGATTAAGAAATTCATTTGCATTACATACAATTAAGTCAATCAGCATATGCTTTTATCCTAATGGACAGTGTAAGCAATCAAAATCAACAAAAGAGCAATGATACGCCAGTGCTATAACAAGTCTCAGAGTAAAGTACATATTACAAGGTTTTTTTATTGAATAATAATAAAACCGATAGAATAGGAAAAGAGTAGTGTGGGTTACTATTAGAGGCCCTTTTTTGCTTTTAATGATTGTATAATCAAGTTGGAAAAACAAGAAGAGAGTGTTTTTGTTGAATAGAGTGCAAGTCTTAAAGCTTTTAAAAGTAGAGATTGCTAGAGTCAGAGGGTCAAATATAGATGCTGCATAGATGTGATTTTAGCCAATTCTTGAAGATGGCTAAGGATTCAGCTGCTTGGATTGAGTTTGGCAGGTCATTGACCATGTAATTTAAAGGTTTGTGAAAGCGATTTTGTGCCTCTTTGGGATTGAACAATAAAGCAATGTTCACTGAATGCAAGCTTCTAGAGGGCACATATATCTGAAGTAATGAATTGGGTAAAGGTGTGCAGAGTCAGTGGTGATTTTGTAGGCAAACATCAATGCCTTGAATTTTATGTGAGCAGCTATTAGTAGACAGTGCAAATTAATAAACAGGTGTGACATGCATTCTTTTTGGCTTAATAATTAATCTTGCTGCCTCATCCTGGAATAATTGTAAAGGATTTGACAGAAGTGGCTTGGAGTACTGCCAAAAGGGCATTGCAGTAGTCCAGTCTGAACAGTTGTGAAGCATCTTTCTAAAGAAAGGGGCCTGATCTTATTTGATGTTGAATAAAGCAAATCTGCAAGGCCAGGCAGTTTTAGCAATGTGATTATCAATCACAACCTCAAGGTTTCTGGCTGTTCGAAGGGGTTTTATATATATATATATATATATATATATATAATGTTAGAATAGGGAAATGGCAAATATGGTATAAAATGCTGTGATAGTGTGAAATGACTCACCTGTGACAAAATCAATAACGCATACTATGTGGCCTTTCCCCTTAAGCACTTTTTGCAGCTTCCTTTTCATGTAAATGTCTGAACAATGCCCTGTTTTTCCCATCAGCCTGCTGTCCACATGGTGGACATTATGGCCGTAAGACATACTTAGAATGGAAAAGCTATGAGTGCCCTGGAATGAGAAATCGGAGGCGTGTGAAGAGATAAATGAGTGTAATTACACAATGAGGCATGCTGCTTCATTACAGCTGCTGTATATGACACTAGAGGATTAGTCACAAATGAACAGCACACATCCTGCCTTATTTCATGCAATCTGGTGCACATGCAAAAGTAATTAAGACAGATAAAATAAGCATTTCTCTTTTTTTTAATTTGTATTGCTGGAAAAGAGCGGGTAGTTTATTTACTAAGCATGTATATGCATGCATTCTGCTTTTTTATGGTGCATTGCTGATTATGTCATTTGTGTCTTCTGTGAATTGAAAGACGTTACATCATAGGGTCAATTTCACGAAGACTATCAGAGTTTTAAACAAAACAGATTGAAATATATGATTAAATAGATCAATTTTCAAATAAATTAACTGATATTTAAACATTAAATAAAACAAGTAATTGAACATTCATTACTATAAAAAAAAATATACATATATATATATATATAATGCATAATTGAAGTGTAGAGTTGTCTCAAGATTTGAATGCATGTTATGCTTTGTATCATGACCATTTGTGAGCCAAGTAAAAGTAAATATATTAAGTTGACAGTTGGTTTGTGTTCTAAACAAACCAAAAAGGTGTCTGACAGTTGTGTATTGAACTTTGTTAAAAGGTCTTTTCTTTGGTCTTATCTTGTCCGGCAAACAGCAAGCCAGAAAAAGCTTGACCTAAACTGCAATGAATCTATAAATAAAGCAATAAAATACTTTTTATTTATAGAAAACACGAGGACATTATGAAAATCATACCTAGTCAGATTACATTATGGAAACCTAAAATAGATTTCCAGCATGACTTCAGCATGACAGTCTATTTTATTGTTAAAAAAGTGGTGGCAGCCACCTTATAATTATTTAATGGCAAAAACGTATTGATCCTGGACCAGTCACAAAAACACATTTAACCTGTGAATCTTTAACGGCACATCAGCTGGTATTTATTTGTTTTAATTAGATGCTAACTGAAGAAGAAAGAGTTACATGGTTCTGTTACCTGTGGATGATTCTCACAGGAAATTAGTTGTGTTGTATGATGGGTTATATCATTTATATGCATTTGACTCCGTACAAAGCAGGTTTATTGTTAACTGAAGAATTAAGATATGTCATGTCATAAACAGCTACACAATAGCAAGCATTTAGAAGCGTTTATTTACCATTTTACAATGAGGAGCTTTTCTGGAAGTTGTCCTGAGAGTGTTACAAATCTATTTTGCGTGGCAATTTGTACGAATTTTAGGAGGTGGGTAATTCATATGACCCCACTTGTACAAATTAATACAATTTTTGCTAAATCGTGAATTGCAATTTGTACGATTTACCTACATCTAACCTCGCCCTGGGGTTTTAGTCGTACAAACACTGTTTGGCTTACCATTGTGCAGTAATCATTTCCCCACGAGTACTACTAAACTAATAGATAAAAATAACAACCTTACACAATAATAGTTGTATTTATTTGATGTGTAATGGATGAAAATTGGTTTCAAATGAAAAGTCCCCGTTTATCCATATAACATTTTATTGAGATGTGCAGTGTAAATCATGTAATTAATAAAAATAAATTAGTTTGTCTTGCAAAGTTTACCTGTATATTAGCTTTGTCAAGCTCAGAAGAGGTCTATTTTTTAAAAAGGCACATTTTAAAACTCCAAATGATAGCATTAACTAACAATAAACATTTATATAAAATAATAATTTGATTAAAATTATTAAAAATTAATATTTTAATACTGGAAAAACCTGCTAATTTGAGTATTTGATTTGATGCGTCCTATATTGTGCTCTCTTGATAGTGGTTATGGCCTTTGTAGTTTTTCTATGAGATTAGAAAAGATGAGTGTAGCAGTAAGTCTTTCAAAAGCAATTATAATTAAACTTCCTGAGAATGGAGTTTATTATTAGTTTATCAAATCAGTGCAGGACTACAGTATACTCTAATGGGTTAAGTTTCATCATTAAAACAATATCAATTTTCACTATGGCCTTAGCATTTTTAGCAGCCTATGTTACAACACGACCACTCACTGAAGTCTGTTAAGTTTCACATATCTAAAATGCCCATTAAAGTCATTTAAAGCACCGGCTCTAATGTCTTATTCATAGACGTTATGCTATCAGTCTTATATGCTGTCTCTCTCAGGTCGTCTCTCTGAACTGGATCAGCTCATGCAAACACGCTAGGCTGCTACCAAAGCACTCTGCTCACATTAGTGAGGCCATAACGCATGATAAGACTGATAATAATTCCATGTTTTCCTCTGATTCCCTGTAACATTATCCCTGAGACAGGAGGACAGCCATAAATGCGGGACGTTTGAGGATTTTGTGTGCGTAAGTGGAAGACGCACGGTAGCAAAGTTACAACAATGAATGACCGCACCTTTTCATAAATGCTCATAAATGGCTTTTTACTGTAGAGTTCTTGTCTTTGGCTCCTTTCCGTCTGAGAGATGGCTCTCTTGCCTCTGTCTGTGTGTGTCTGTTTACTGTCTTTTGCTACACAAACATAGCAGTGGCCAAACATGACTTAATACATGTTCACTTTACAAAGATTTTAACACAGCTGAGCGTTTACCGTCAATGTGGTTTTACTCAATTTGTATTGATTTTACACAAGGGTGTTGTAAATTTTACAGAGAGAACACACTTGACACACACACACATTAATATATTAATGCTCTCAAATAATTAATAACATCCAAAATAAAAGTTTTTGTTTACATAATATTCAGAGTACATTTTTAACATATTTACGTGTACAGTATATACATTTATATATTAAGATTATTATTATATATATAAATGTTTCACATATAAATATAACATTTTTCTCAAATATATACATGCATGTCTTTCTATTTATATACTTTATAAATATACACAGTATACACTCATATATTATGTTGTTTGTGTGTTTAGCCTATATATATATATTCATTCATTTGTTCGTTCCCTCTTCGAAAAATGCATATCAGCTTCATACAATATTGTATTTTTGTGATGCAATAGGAGTAATCATTTGAAAATCAGCACCTGAAAAAAGATTTGTTCATAATGCGAATATTGGTGTGTATTTGTCTTATATTGTGATTCATCAGTGGTTATTATGGCACTGGTTGTTTTTATCTGATGGGAAAAAATAGTTTTCAGTTGTAACGTTTTAAAAGAAATGACAATAAAACTAATATCCTTAGATTGGAATCTATTACACAATACTAATATATTAATATACAGTGTTTGTACCTTATTTTATTCAGATTTTGCATTTTTCAACAAATAATTGAGTCAGAAAATGTTCAAATAAAACTGTTTACATTAATATGTAATTAAATTAAATTAGACATGATTCATTTATGTTTTAAAGTCAAACGATTCAGTCAGAGCAAAAGGAAAAGATGCATCACGCTATATTTATGAATAATGCAAATTATACCGCAATAAACAAACTTTATGTTATGTTCCTGTTCAAATCTGTTTATTCTGTCGTGTCCATTCTGAGTACCCCAAATGCAGTTTTATGGTTCGTCATATAATTTGATTTTACACCTAGTGGAATTATTACACACAATCCCACTAAAACCTAAAATCAATGCAATTACATGCTCTATAGAAAAAAGGTGTTTCTATTATTGATCAGAAAATATAACACTGTACATTTAAAGTGTCTACTGATCAAAAAATGTATTCTGTTGATATCAGCCGAGCTTCTTTCTCATCCGCTCGACTATCACTGCGTCAGAGGACATTATTCACTGTCTGGTATTTGTAGAGTTATCATAGCGTAAACACTCTTCCAATCAGTTTGTGCTTGTATTATCTGCTGTGGCTTTCTCAGTGTTTATTCAGACTGATAGGCTGAAGTGTGAGTATCAGTATCTACTGGGTGTTGTTTCTCCTCATTGACTTTTATGGTTGCACAGGTTGAGGGACCAGGAGCGAGCGACTCCAGCCACGGAGAAAATCCTACGAGTTTCACTGGAGAAGCCTCAGTAAATGTTGCTGTGAACCGTATGCGTTATTATAAACAAAGAAATGAGCGATTTGTACCAGCAGATGAGTTTTTGCACACTGTGGGCTGATCATATCTATGTTTGATAAAGAAAAAGTTCACAAGAAAAATAACAGTGTGCAGAGTACCACTGACATTTATGCAATTTGTAGTCTATTATGCCTTTTATTAGCACCCAGGACTGGAGGATTTATACTTTAATCTATTCTTGCTTTTATGGTAGCTCAGAGAAAAATTGCCCGTGTACCTTTAAATGCAACTATACAACCTGATTTCACAAAAACATCTAACTATTTTATGAGGTGGATGAATCCTTTTGATGTGAATTGTGCAGAAATGTTCTTTTAGGACAAAAAAGTACGCATGAAGGTCCACCCATAACCTAACCAGTGTAAGCAGCCTGCACAAAAACATACCAATTGGCCACCAGTTCATTAAAAATGTTAATTAGTAACACGGTGCTATCAAAATGTATTGAACTATTATTCCTCCTGCAACAGATACATTAATATGTTGGAGAAAGATCTAATATCTAATAAGTTAAAGACTGATTACTCAGTTGTTTAGTTATAGAGGTATTAGTAGACAAATAATTAATTCATTAATTAAGGTTGGAGATTTAAAAAAATGCATAGACTGTACCTGATAATTAATTGTCTTATTATAAGCAATATAATGCTGGAAACCAGTAAGAATTTGAGCAAGAGTTGAGTTGAGTTGCACTGTCCTCAAGTCAATGGGTTTTTAAGGTTAATGATTTTGAATATTTAAATAACTGAAATAATGTATGGATATTTTCACATTTTATTACATGTCATACAATTAATCAGTAATTCCCCCTTGTAAATTAAATTAAATTTATTAAGTTTAATAATTATGATTTTTCTAGTTAACCAGTTACTTGTTAACCAGTGCCTAATTGGCTCAGTTCAAATAATTCATTATGGATTTTTAACGAGGAAACCAAGGTGATGCTGTTTCCAGGTTAACTAGGGAAAATTACAAAAATATGTAAACTCCAACCTGATCTTATAAGAAAATGTAACTGTTTAATAAGGTGGCGATTTCAAATATGTATGACGTGATTGTATGAAATTGTGCCATTTAAAAAAAAAAAAAGCATGACAGTCCAAATTGTCAGTGCAGTGTAAGCCGGTTGTACAAATTCATATCACCAATTTGTCAAAATGTAAAATAGTTAGGCTGTTAATTACTGTACTGGTGTTTGGGATTTGTAAAGACAGATTTCCCAGGAATTGAGATTTTGTATATCCTTACTCCTAACCATCCTTCAACGTACAGCATACAAAAACCAACTAATGAGATCATACAAATAAGCACAGAAATAGTTACAAACCGGGTTCATTTGTCTGGTCCTCCATACTATTTCCTTTATTGCATAATATTCAATTTCCCTAATTCCCAACAATTACGCTAGAACAGAATTGACTTTTTTCCTCAATATATGTAATCTGAGGGATCTCTGATAATTAGGGTGGTCTCATTAAACAGTTAAAGATTAATTGCAATGGCTAGTTTGATTAACCACCGCTGCCTTCGTTAGTAATCAATGACGTATAATTAGAATTTCGAGCGCTCAGTTACCTCCTGATTCTTTCTTCTAAATGAATGTCATTTTATCATCTATCATTTATAGATTTTAGAGCAATTCTTTTCATCAAAAGCCCCGTCATCACAGTTGTGTCAAAGTGCGAGAGGACGCGTTCACACACAAAAGATCAGGTATTTATGCAAGCAAGCCGATTTATCACTTCCTTTGTACTTCTCGTTTAATGTCTTGGTTCGTGAATCTAAGACAATAGTGTGCAAAGATAGGAATTTTACTTTGTTGGGCGCAATCTAGATTAGCGAAGGTCACGCGGAGTCGAGCCACGTTCACCGCATGAAGCACGCATCCGGCACGCGCTGTGTCCGCTCTAGCGCGCCCTCTACTGGGTTTACGCAATCGTTTTCCTTTTGCTATTTTATTCAATTTAGTCCAGCGCGATTACTAAATGCATAAACTGTTGATTTACCACACCACAGTCTTAATGCAAAGCAATTTGATACAACCAAAGTATAATAATACAAACACAATGGTGTTTCCATAAATTGCTCAATAAATGTATTTCTAATAATAATCGGAATAATCAAGCATCTGTTTTTGTTTCCATAGTCAAAAAAAACGACATTATTGTTTAATGGACGGGTGTTTTTTTTAAACACTGATCCAATCAAAATAGAGTATCAAATTAAATGTTTTTACAAAAAAGAAATTAAATAAAGTGTGTTACCTTTCTGGGTGCTTCTTAATATCACTCCTGTCAAATCTTAAGAAGATAAACATACATATATATAGTATGCTTCAAGCATGCTATAAAATTAATAAGGTACTTAAGGCTGTGCTTTATTGTGAATGTACTCATGCATGTTGTACATCACCACATGGCTTTTACAATGACATTCTCCATATTTACCTTATTGCTTTAATTTTATTTTAACCGTTTTAAATACTCATAATCAACTGTTCAGAAAAAATTAAAAGGAAATTAATGGCTGGACTGGTATTCGAATTACCCACTCTCAGTTCATTCAGTTTTAATCCATATTATACAACAGTCTTGTTAATGTTCAGAGTCCCATAGACATTGTGATCATAGGGTTGGATGGCTTGTGCCAATGACTCATTAGTTTATCATTAACACTCCAGTTGTGTGTAAGTGCTGGGTGGGGTTTGGACCTCCCTCTTGGGTCTCATGGGGTATAAAAGCATCCTGGTCTGGTGAGAGAGGAGCAGATCAACGCTAACAGCCAACATCAGCTTTACACAATCCTTTTGGGCCCTAACATCTACTGCAGAGTAAGTAAAAAAATTTTTCACTCTTTAAAGGAAATAGTCTTTAGTTGATAACTTTAACATTACGGCATCAGAATCAGAACCACGGATAGCTCCATGACAAAGCGCATCAAGCAAACTTAACAAAACTGTTTTGCAACTATTGAGGCTTCCAATAGACCAAGACCAGGAAATCTACAGCAAATGTATATTTGAAATGCACTTGCTCTTCAGAGTCCACCTGAAACAAAAGAACATCCTACATGTACGAGTACCAAAGATTTTTGTTTGTGTCTGTCAGATGGCAAGTGCACTGAGATCCTGGACCGTGCCACTGGCTCTTGTGCTGTGTGTCATAGTGTGTCTCAGCAGCTTGGCTGAAGCTTACCCACCCAAACCAGAACCTCCAGCGGGAGATGTAGGTCCAGAGGAGATGGCCAAGTACCACACGGCTCTAAGACACTACATCAACCTCATCACACGACAGAGGTGAGGCTAGAATTATCTATGCATTACCTGTGTATAATACCATGTGTCAAAGCTGATCATGTCAGAAAAATCAGTGTTAAAGGCTAATAGTAGCATTGATTACTTAATAAAAACTTTCATAAACAACAGTCCTGCATCATGGAAAAAATTGCAAAAAAAAGGTCTGATGTTATAATTTGCAAGCGCTGAATTAAAAATATCAATAAACTGTTTCCATCATGTGCTATATATTTCAGATCATATTGTGCATCAGCTGTCTAATGTTTCAGTTTAATTTAAATTGTACTTATAATCACTTAAGGAAGGGAAGAAATGATGTTAAAATACTTAATGTAAAAGGACTATGCAGAAACACAAGCATGTAAAACATGTCTTCATAATAATTAATAAATGCATACATTTGAACAAATAGTCCTAATCTGGCTCAGAGCCAGCACAAATGCTATAAAAATTAACATCATACAGGCTTTACTTTTGGAAAATTGCAACCAATAATTAGTAAGAAACTTGTTATTACGATTTTATAACTTGTATAAAAACAATGTTATTGTTTGAACATTACACATGCAGTACTTCCAAATGTTCATTACCTTAATAGAAATATCATTAAATTGATATTTTTCTTTCATATATTTGGCAACACATTAGTTAATACATTAGTCATCATGAACTATTAATAAACAAACGTTTACAGTATAATAATAAATTCTGAAAAAGTGCATTTAAAGTTATATTTTAAATAAACACTAGTTAATCTATTAAATATTAACATTAAACATTGAAAAAATAATGTATGTGTAACATCAACCTTCATGAATAATTTTTGTTCATTTCTCATTATTTAAGTTATTAATACTTATTAAGTCAGGAGAATGTATTTCTGTGTAAATCGTTTGTAAAAGTGTCTTTCATACTGGACTGAACGGCTTTACTGCGCAAACAATTCATGCACTCATTTGTTCTGCTTATGTTTTATGATTGAAGCCTATTTGGATGATTTTTGAAACATGATTCTGTAGAAAATTGTCAGACAACAGCTAATGGCCATACAAACATTTTCAGATGATAATGGGGGGTATGGTGCCTATATTAATGACACTATTTCTAGTAAATCTCTCTCATATTGACGTCATTCACCGAACCACTGTGTTGCAGGTTTTTACATCCCATTTTCCAGTCACTGAGTTATTACTTGAGCTGGTATTTCATTTGTTTAAATATGCCTTACAGAAACTATTACAGCAGGTACAGCTATGATTTTAAATGGTAATACCATAGCAAAAAGGATGTATATATATATATATATATATATATATCTATATATATATATAT